>APFE030027684.1:20050-74882 GCA_000404065.3 Pinus taeda | reverse complement strand
GACGGGATAGGGAATTCCATCGAATATTCGACCGACAAAGCACTGTCGCCAGATATTCGTTGATAGTTTGGATTTTAGAGAGAAAAAAAAATCATTTAACTTCCAACACTTCCCTATTTTAGTCATTTCGTTAGATTTAACCATCAAAATTTCCACCCAAATGTAGTAGTGGTGGAACCATGTTGTATGGAACAAGTAGAGTAAAGTGGGCCACGAGTACTCCTGACTCCTCCCAGAGGTAAAAATACTTGCGCATTTTTAAATGGGCATGGGGACAACAACTAACGGGAGCCAGGGATGATAGTTATCAAGAATAATTTTCGTTCCTTGGAGTCTGTCTCCGAGAAGGATTGCCTTTGTTGATAGTTTAAAGAGGTCGAGGTGACTCAATGTCAAGATGACGTGTAGAGTTGGAAATGTGGATAAGTGAAATCGACACATTGGTTGACGAGACTAGTGGAGGAAGTTTATGTGCCCTGGGTTGGCAATTGACAAAACTTCAAGTGCAACAATTGACAAAGAATGATCTTCATCCCCCGAAGTCTATTTCCTCGGAAGATTTCAGAGGACTGCAAGAATTGTAAAGGCCGAGGTGACGTGTGTGGACTCACTTCTTTCCTGTGGCTATTATGATTGTTAACACAAAGAAAGTATGATTGTTAATGCAAGTTTCAATTGGTTTTGCTCCTTTATGAGGTAAAGCCTTGCTCTTTCCTTCGAATACAATAAATGAGCTATGCTTCCCTCTGTGGCCTATATATATATATAGTCCTTTCCACAGTCGTGATTTGGGTTGCACAACCCGATGTTTTCACATAGGTTGGGATTATATTGGCAAATAATAGATGTGATAGATGTCAATTGTGGTTAGCAAAGTAAAATATTTGAGAATGTTCATTATGTAATGGTTGCAAATTGAAAATAAAAGATGTTTTGCAATGTTGTATAGATTATGATTTACTTTACAGTGTTTCTAATGTTTTCAATTGTTAGCAATTTGATAAGGTTTAATTATTGGTGAGAAAATGTAGTTATGAATATTCTTAGATTCTAAACTAGAGACATGAATATTCCTATTATCGAAATTCTTAGATACATTCTTAGAAAAAACTTGTGGGAAACCCAATTGATTCTTCCTCACTTTTGGGTTTCGAACCATTGACCCAAGTATAGTTTCATCTGCCAAATAATAAGCCTCGATTTCGAACTATTGGACCTTGATACAGTTTTATCTAATATGTTGTAGATGTTTTCATTCATTTTAATGTATATGGGATTGGTTTCTAAAGAATAAAATTGTTATATCTTTGAAATTTTCTTTTCTTTGAGATGGTCACTTCGAATATATATTTTTAACACCTAAAATTCTTACCTTATCTTGTAGTTTTCATTGGGCTTAATAAATTTAGAGGTGGCGCATTAGTTGATAGTATTTGCTACCTTTGCACAGTTGATTACTTAGTTTAGTATTTGGTTTCATTTGAAGTTTAGGGCATCATAGCTAGCTTTGGGCTATGATAATAACATTGTTGTGGTTGTTTCAAATAAGATGTGTCAATTGATCACACTGCTCAGACACATTTGAGTCTCTAACTGATTTGAGTTTGGAAATAGAGAATTCAAATTCGAGTCTTTCACAGGAGCAAAAACTTCAGAATGCGACACCAAGTATAAATGTGAGTAATGTAAATCACAACTCTTTTTCAAAAAAGCTCATGATTGATCGTGCCCCTGAGGTGCTTTTAATCCAGCGAAAATGTTTCATCAATATATTGTCAAAGATGTTACATACCCTCAAATTGTGGACTTAAATCCTTTTACTAACAATGAACAGGAAAATCAGGTATTGTCATTAAAATATATGTGCATGTAATTTCAAATGAGTGTTTTCCACATCTAAAGCAACCTTTTTTTCCTAATCTAGCTTTTGTTTGCAAAATGCGAGTTTGAAATATGAATTATTTGGTGTACTTGTGCACTCTATATGGACAGTGTATTCATTACAATTTTTCCAAACATCACCTAATGTTTGGCACAGACTAGATGATTGGCATGTCCCTCTCTTGGGTGGATGTAGCACGTTTTAGTGTTTATGTCAATGACCACAAACACTGATGTTTGGCATAAACTAGACGATTGGAAAGTATCTCTCTCTCTTTTTGGTGGATGTAGCAGATTTCAGTGTTTATGTCAATGACGACAGTGTTTAGTAGGCTGAGATAGGTGAAAAAATAGAGGGTTATTGATTCTCTTTTATTGTTACACTACTATTTATGTTTAGTGAATAACCAACAAAGCCTAGTTAACCACAAAAATCCCAGTATACATGTATACATAGCTTTTTGTATATATGTACATTGGTGTTGTCTTCTCTTTGGTTTCTATCAGGAAACATTGGTTAATAGGGAATTTGTTCTTGAACAGTAGGTGTATATCTTATTTTACTATCGACATGGATCTCCATGGTTTTTAGGGATGGCAACAGAAGAGAAGATGTTAGTGGGATCTCCAAAGTCCATGTTAGATGAATCTAATACCAATGATGATTTTGATTCCTCGACAGATAAAGAATATCACAAATCAAATTCAAATAAATAGAAACAGTTGAGGAATGAAGGTGAAGCTATTGCTTTTTGTCCAAGTGAATTCACTAGAACACCCAGTAGGATAAGGTGCTTAAGTCTAGCAATATGTCCTATCGTATAATAGATATGTGAAGTATTCAAGTGTCTCCATGTTTCTCAGTTGAAAAAAGATGTGTTGTGAGACTAGTTCTCTTCAAATTCACCAGTGGTTGGAAAAAGTACTACAAAATTCTTGAGTGAGTGAGAAAAGGGCCTCGGAAAAATCAGATTTAGGTATTTGCAAAACACAGGGAGATGATAAAACACGAGCACACTCAAAAGAAATTGACGACTGAGGGAGATGACATGCCAAAGTCTTCAAACTTTCCTATGGTATTCTTAACCCATGGTTTTTTACCATGGTATTCTTCTCTAATGTGGCCTATTTAAAAGCTAATAATTAAAGATCCATCTTAATTATGGTAGTCTCTTTTCATTGTAAATTAGGTTTTCATCTCGAGAGAGAAATTTGATATTGTCTTAGTGTAGATTGGGATTTAAGATCAATCTAGGTTGATCATAATAGTTTCAAAATTCCAGTGAAAGAAAGCACTTCTTCAAATAGCAAAAAGAAAAAGAATTCACCAAGCAAGGAGCATGTTGTGGGTAAAAGGGGAAAACAAGTTATGGGGACTAAAACCTCTACACCCCTACAACAAGGGCAAAAGGCAGTCCTAAATCCAAAGGTGACACAAATGTTGGCTCATCTAAGCATTATGGTTCATCCACACTAAAGGAGCAATTAAACTTTTCTACTATAGATTATGATCCATACGCCTTTGAATTGGAAATTGAACAAACACCCCAATATACATGCGAGACAAGCAAAGCAAGACTAAACAAAAAATTAGATTTGTCATCTTTCTACCCTTGGTTGGGGTCTCAATTGCTTGACATAAACTTGTAAAGTGTAAATTGGTCTTTATATTGTTTCTCAAGATTGTCATTCTTTAAACATGTTGTATCAGCAATAGATCAAAAATATCAAAGAGCCTCTTGTCCCTAGTATTCAAAGAGTGAGATTTATTGGTGTGGAGTGTAAATGTGATCCTTTTCTATGAAGAGAACTCAGTAATCTTGATATTGAGGAAGCAAGTGAGCCAACTTTATATTTGAAAATTGTAAAAAGTCATTGTCTATCATTATGTTTCGGTATTTGAGGAAGAGAAATAGATGCTCTCCTTTCGATTCCTATAACCTGTCAAACAAATTCCGATGTGTGCAATAAACCAAAATTTACATTGTTGTCTCTAAGGATATTATAGTTGCACAAATAACCCAATATAAACATAGTGGCTTCCAAAGACATCATAGTTGCACAAATAAAATAGGATTAACAAGTGGAATGACAATCAATTTAAGTAATAAATAGTCATTTTAATCAACAAATGCATTCTAATAGTGTAGGTGGCCACCTACTAGAAAGTCATAAAATTATCATATATTTGAAATGTCATAAAATTGTGACGTCATTGTCACACAAAAAAAAGCGTGTTTAATGATAATGATAGAAAATGAGGATGAATTAAAATGGTAAAATGAATTATACTACCTATGACACAAATATAAAGGATGTGGAAATAAGGAAAATTAGACATGATAAATGTAGTTTAAAAGTTCAATAGTCAGCCATAAAGGGCAATTCAAGTGGTGATCCCTGTGTTATGAATAATTTTGTAAACCATAAACCATGAGATTCAACGTTCAAATCCCATGGGTCAAACCAACCAAAAAAAGACTTCAAACTTGAAAACAATTTATTATTTTTACAGTTTAACATATCCATCCAACAAAATTCTAACTTTGAATAATGGTAAAAAAAAACGAGCTTACAAAAACAGTCAAAATGTTTTCAAAATCAATAAAATTAACTATATTTGAAAGTAAATGATTCTTTGACAAAGCCTAAGGAACTCCATGTATATGTTGATTTAATGACAGCTTGTATTTATCATGAAATAATTATTTTATCTTGAAGTACACTAGTTGATAGGGTACAAACAATAATGTCAAAGTGTTACATATGAAATTTGAATGTAAAAACGTAGTGATTCTCTTGTGTGTTAGAGACTCAAAGATGATAATGAATTGGCCAAATGATAAACTATATAATTGAAAATTTAATTGATTCTTTTATGTGTTAGGAGACTTAAAGATGATAATGAATTGGCCAAATGATAAATTATAATTGAAAATTGGTAAGGTACAAACAATAATGTCAAAGTGTTACATATGAAATTTGAATGTAAAAACGTAGTGATTCTCTTGTGTGTTAGAGACTCAAAGATGATAATGAATTGGCCAAATGATAAACTATATAATTGAAAATTTAATTGATTCTTTTATGTGTTAGAGACTCAAAGATGATAATGAATTGGCCAAATGATAAACTATATAATTGAAAATTTAATTGATTCTTTTATGTGTTAGGAGACTTAGTGGCCTAATGGTTAAGAGAATGTGTTTCCTCCTAAATTACAGGTTCAAATCCTCCTAATGAGTATGTATGCATTTGTATACTTTAATAGTTAAATCATCACACAAAAGTGAGTCCCTTGTCCCACAAATAAATGAATCTTATTCACCAATTTAGTGTGTAGCATAGCCCCAACATTAACCTAACATAACGTTGGATTATATTATTATTATTAAACAAAGCTCGAGAGAAAAACAGTGTCACACTAATTACACTATATCGGGAGTGTAGTTCAATTAGTTAGAACACCACCTCACTAAATTACACTATCGGGAGTGTAGTTCAATTAGTTTAGAACACCAACTTGTCAAGATGTAAATCGTGGGTTCAAGCCTTGTCGATCCCATCATTTACATCCTTCTAGGGATATAGTGCACTGAAAAGTGCAGTGGTGAGAGACTGGTCACCCTTCAATGTTTCTTACCAAATCGGTCACTCTTCAATCTGGTTTTGGTGAGAATTTTCCAAATTCTCATCTTCGTAAAATCATGGTTATAAATAAAACCTTGAACTTCTTCATTTCCAGCTTTTCCGCCACTTCTACCTTATCCTTGACAAAATCTCCATTGAATATAACTAAATTGAATATAATTAAATTGAATACAATTAAATCACCAAGATTTTGGTGAGAATTTTCCGAATTCTCAATCTTCGTAAAATCATGGTTATAAACAAAACCTTGAACTTCTTAATTTCCAGCTTTTCCGCCACTTCTACCTCATCCTTGACAAAATCTCCATTGAATATAATTTAATTTAATTTATTTAAATCAAAAATTAAATTGAATACAATTAAATCACCAAGATGCCCATTTAACTCATCAAATCTGGCTGCCTTTTATATAATTTCATCTCCGGCTGGAAACTATTACAATCTGTTTACAGTAACAACAATGCAACTGTGGAATACCACAAAGAAATTAAGTATTAAAAAGTATTTTACAAAAAGATACCAGAACATAAAGGGCATGGCCGTCTGAACACAGCACGGGGAGAATTGATAAGTATTCTCAATGCATGATTCATTTAAAGACTGATTCAGTCCAACGCTCCATAAAATGTGGTGGCGTTTAAACAGCAATACCAATAACAGCTTCTGAGAGGCAGAGGAATGCTACACAGATATTTATATATAGTACGTCGAAGAAGCACTTGCAGGAACTCTTCCCACAGGCGTTTGCATATGCATTGGCTGCTGTCTGTATGCAGGCATTGGAAAAGCTGTGCCACCATGAGGATTCTGACTGGCTAGCGGTGGCATACCTGAACCCATAGGGCTTGTATAATGTCCGGGATTCTGCATGGGAGTAGGGCCTGAGAAATATGTAGCAGAAGAGTAAGGTGGAACTGACAACTGAGCTTGTCCTGGAAATCCTGAGGACGTGCCTAATGATGTGGCAAGCTGAGCAGGGGAGGTCATGTAAATTTGATTTGGTGCAGTTCCTTGAATCAGTGATCCCGTTGTTTGTGATACAGGTCCAGCAATACTAGCTGGTTGTGGTGGATGCAAACCAGACACAAAATGATTCCCTGGATACATATATGGTGCAGATGGAGGCTGTCCACCAAATCCAGCAGGCAGACTAGAGAGCTGCTGACCAATAAGTGGCAGTTGATTTTGTAAAACGCCTCCTTTTGGAAGTGTGTAGTCTCTGCTCCGATCATTATTAACCTGTGTACATGGTCAGATAGCACTATTAAGAATCACAGAAAAAATTGTAACAGTTTTATTCCATAATAATGACAGTTACCTTAACATTGAGGTCTGTGTGGCGTGAATAAGAGAGGTGTAGTTTGCAATAGCCTCCGTCATATATAGAATGTCCTTCTAATGCCTCTTTGGCAACTACTGCAGTTGGTATATCTGAGGAAGGTAAACCCAGAAAGTATATCAAGCAATATTTAGATGCAAATTATGGGGAAAAATCTTAAGAGCAAAGAATAAGTTGCCATGCATCTAATTACCTGAATTACCAAAGATATTGTTAGCAAAACTGAAATAAACTTGCTGAATACGTACAAAGATATCTAAGTACCACCATCCCCATTTCCTAAGAAAAGTTATTATTTTAAATTTTGATAAAATTTCATAGAATTCTTCTCTGAAAACATTATCCAAATTATAGAAAAGAGCAATAGAGATATAAAAACAACACAATTTGTTCAACTAGTAGCTGTCATAATATAATTTATTCTGGGGTTGCCTACAATGCAGAAATCCATATAACCAGATTTCCCAAAGCAACATGAAAGCTAGTTATCCCTCAGCACTTCCCTTAAGATGGATCTATATTACCTTGTCTTATGGAGCTAGTTATCTTATTACCATAGATGAATTATGCGTGTCTTCTTTTAAAACAGGACACTCTAATGTTGATGAAAATCATGCATTTGTACTCCTACCATTAGATATGAATTCAGCATGCGTCTTACTCCATTTTTGAAACAAGGAACACTCAAACCAATGTTGCCAACGAAGATCATGCATTCAGATTGCATATAACTTGAAACTTTTTTATAAGGCTGTTCAAACCATCACGACCATTTGCTTGGTATTTAAATCAAGTAAAGAATTTGACATTTTCTATAACTTCAGCATTGATAGGTCATAGTGTTGCAAAACTAGGCATCAGCAAAAGATCAAAAATAGCTTATAAACTGAATAAATTTAAAGAAAACAGTGATGCATATATCCCTCGTTATCAATTAGCCTCCACTGCCAAAGCATAAGATATTCAATGACTTGATTTATAAGAATACCTGCATACTGAATTAAAGCCTGCCATCCTGCATTCTTCTCAAACATTGCAATTTTCTGAACTGTACCAAATGCTGAGAATACCTGTTGTTTCAAGGAAGAGACAAACTATTTATTGTGAACAAAATTCAAAACTTGAAAGAGACTAGTACACAAAAAACAGAACTGGGAGTTTTTCAACATACCGTATGCAAAACATCAACAGTTACAGCATATAGCATGTTTTCAATAGATGCAAGAAGAACATTACTCTCTGGCTCTCTTCTTTGCCCATCAGGCCCAATGCCAAACTGCAATGAACCCAGCAATTAAAAAGACCGTTGATATAACAAATTCAACACAAAATATTATCATCGCATACTTCTTTTACCTGCCCAGTTCCATCTATGGCAGAAGGGGCAACAGGCAAATTTGGATTTGTATAATCCCTGCAGAAATAAAACATTAGAAACATGGACCAGTTGAGAACTGTAAATAGTACAGAAAGATGCAATAGCGGTTATTGGAAAACATCTACATTATACAAATCATTCCATACAAAAATCATTCACTGGAAAACTATATCGAGAGGCAGACTAAGAACTTCCATTGCCTTCGTGACACTTTCTTCTGACAGGACACAATGCAATTATGAAGGGTCACAACTTAAGTAGCTTTAATGTTTACTACTTGTCTCCATTCATAAAATGATATGTGAGAGTCATTCATTGACATATTTTTGCCTCTAAATCAATATGTCATTATCACATTACCTTGTAACCTGAAATGCCTTTGAAGAATTAAAATATCAAGCTATGTACATAATTACCAAAATGGAATAATAAGATTCCATAATAACATGAATGACTGCATCAAGGATATGTACCTGCTTCGATGACTCTGGAATTTGACATTCAAGTCAGTGTGAGCAGAAAACGAAATTCGCAGGTGACATGGCCCAACATGTTCCGCTAGTAAATACCTATCAATCCAAGAAGAAATAACAGTTTTACGGTTTATTAAGTATGTTTATGGTAAAACAAGAAAAAAATCATGGACTCTTGTCACCATAGTTTAAACAAGAAAAAAATCATGGACTCTTGTCACCATAGTTTAGCATTACTTGCAAAACATAGTATTAATTTTTGGTATCATGGAACCACATATATTTACCTTGGGATGCTTCTTCCATCTAAAGCAGATCTTGCAGAGGATGCTGTATCTAAATCACTAAACTGCACCAGTGCCTGTTTGTGTTGAAATTAGTATAAATATTATGTTTCCATATGAACTCTTTCATGCTCAACTGCAATATATAAAGCTTAATTGAGATAACAAACCTGAAAACCAGCACTTTTTTCAAAAGTGGCAATTTTATGTACAAAACCAAATGCTGAGAATACCTGTATGGAAAGGCAAGGATGAGATTTTGTAACTGTACAATGCTTCCAAGTTACAATTCATAGTTTTCTACTTATAATAAAATTTAAATAACAAGCATTGACATTTGTATGGCAAAATAATATCCAATTATGTTTCATTCTTCATGCCAACAATAAAGATAATATGTTGCATTATTCTTGCCACCAATAAAGATGACGTATTGCATCAACACTGTAGTAGTAATGACAAAAATGATGATATTTTTAACAAAGAACAACCAATCTCAATTATATAGAACCTCATGCCAAACAAATTCTCTTTTTGTGTTACTACAACCTATCTACAAATAAAATTTAGGAAAACACTGAGAATAATGGGCCTGTCTCACCGCAGTAAGCACAGACTAAAGCAAAGTAGTTTCAAAAACCTTCATCTACATGTTGCATGGAACCTAAAAAGGGTTAAGGCTGAGGAGGAAAGAGATAAGTGAGATCAACAAAAAATCACAAGTGTGCGGTGGTAGGGTTAGGAGCAAGAGTAGGGTCAAGAGGCAGTGTTAAGCAAAGGGGAGGAAACAAACACACATGCGCTTTCTCCCAATGCAGTAGGCTGCCATCGAAGATGTGTCCGTGACATGGCCCTGCTGACCCATGTAGAGTTACGTCAAACATATGCAAATACAGAGAGTATAACCCATTGTTTCTAACTGAAATTCACAAAAATATCCACGTCAAAAATATTTCAACCTATTAATTTTGCAAGGATAAGACCATACTATTAACCAAGATGAGAAAAACTAGCATTGGATTCTTGATAGTACCTCTCCTGCAGTGGATCAACTAGAATGCATTATGTTCTACAAACTTACCAAATGCAGAACATCTATGCTGACATCACCAGCTTCTACACCCTCAATTGTCACCAGCAATACATTGCTTGCTTCATCCCCGGAATTCTTGCTGTTGACGATTTCATGCCTATTGGAGTATTGTAGGTACACAGTTTTACCCCGTACCTGAGCCTGTTCTGGCGATGAAGCATAATATGAAACCATTGCAATAGCTTGATTCAAATCCGCCTAAGAAAAACAACAGATCACAAGCTCAACTTAGCACTCTATCATATGTTAAAGTAATGTCCTCCCAATAAATCAAAGCAAGCATCAAAAGAGCATTTTTATTTAAAGGCCAAAAATCATGACAATCCTCTTACAATATGGATGGAATAAACTTTAAGGCCTACAAAATGCAAATTATGTTTCCAACTTAGACATCACATGATCACACTGCATCATGTTGCATTTCAGTCCTACAGAACTAAGATAAAGAATATATCATATTTTCAAGAGTATATTTCAATCCAAATTACTATTGAGACATTTCACTTTTAAACAAAGATGCACTAGATTTTATTACAAAAAGAACAGTATCTGATTTTTTTTCCAATTATGTGCAAACAAGTCGTTTGAGTTAACATAATCACGTTATTGGTCAAAGGTCTGTATATACTATATACACAATCTTGAAACTAGAAATCAATACAAAGAAATGAGACAATTAATCGCAAAACTAGTGCTCAACACAGACATAACACACTGGCTTAAGGTGCAAATCCCCAGATTGTGAAAGCATCTGTGTCATTCTGAGATAAGATCACTAGAGTTCCTCTTTGAGATGCCTTCGTAAATGCAAGCTCACTAACCACAGTGCCCTATCCCTGGTCCAGGATTTTGCCTTAATATGCTACATTTAACATATCGGCCTGTAGAACTTATGGAATTTTGGCGAAGAGTAGAAGTTCTGGAACTATGCGGAGGGGCCTATAACAGTTGAGATTTCAACTATGTTGGAACAAAATATAGGTTTAATTTCATGTTGGATTTCGTGCCGTTGAGAACATGACCGCAAAAAATAAGGAAATTGCAAGACTCATGAAAACAATTTTTAGAAATAAATTATGCTCCTGGAGAATTCACAGAGCGCAACTTACAAATTCCACAAACGCCTGGTTGCGATTCGATCCAACATTGACCTTGGTGTTGACAATTTTTCCGAACGGCTTACCCAGTTCGATAAGCTCTTCCTCTGTGCACTCCCACGGCAAATTTCTAAGGTGCAGAACCTTCGATGGTGGTTGAGTGTACCGGAACTGCGGCTGGCCAGCTATGGAACCCATTCTACCCGAGCTTCAAACTCGGAGCTTTCAGAAACGGAAATTATCGGGACCTGAAATGTTCAAACCCTGAAAGCTCAAAAGGCCTAAAACACCAAACCCTTTGAGATGCAAACACCCAATGACTCAACCAGACCACAGAATATTAAACCCTGTAGGCTTCACACCCCTAAACGCTCAAATTGGGTATAATGTATTGAAGTTCACAATCAACCCTCGTGCGCTTCAAGTCACAATAAAAATAATAACGACCGAATCTATCAAACCCGGCAAAATGCGAACCCTATATAATTACCAACGCGTCAAATGTCTAGTAAAATTATCAAACCCCTGTAAGCTTTCAACACCGCTATGAAGGCTCGAAAGCCTTCAGCCAAATTACAGTATCCTTATCTTCAAATCTTCTGTTCTGCGCAAACACAAAATACTACCAATAAGACAACCATGCTCTCAAATGGAAATAACAAATGGCGACAACTGTCAAAATTCAAACCCTACAATGAGTACCACGGTCATATGAGGTACAGGATATCCATGAAGAGAGCAACTGGCCAATATATAGTCCCCTTTCGCCGAATTTGGAGGAAGCAGTCGATTCATAATCTACGGTGTTTGTGTATGAGATATACATACATATTTTTGTTCATTTATAGGGGGCGGTAGTCCCAAGGAAGTAACCACCTGCCTTTAGTCATCCCATTAATTTAATTTACGGTGTATTTTAAATATTTTAATTTTGGTTTTTTATGAGATCTATTCCAATTAAATTTTGTCAAAGTTTATCTAAAATGGGTTGGAAGGGTAAATTTAAGTGGTTTAACTTATAACCAATATTAAATTTAAGTTATTAAATTTATACAATGTTTTAAAGATTTTTAAGGGGAGTTTATTTATGCATTTAAAAATGTTTGTTATAAAGGTAAGTTATTCAATTTATACCATTTTAATGTTTTAAAGAGTTTTTTTAAAGAGAATTTATTTATATATTTTAAAATGTATTTTAAGTAATAAAAAAATGTAATTTTATCGAAAATTATATTACGAGATTTTGGTGAAAAATCAGGGCCACATGTTAATGGCATGATTGGTTCTGTACTCATAGAAGTTGTTCAATAGGCCCAAATGATTGTTACATCTCAAGCTCCATCTTCTCACCTAGTTTTCAGCAAGCTAAGTTCCTAAACACACCACTGAGGTTCATAAGGTGCAGTCCATGCAACCAAAGATCCTAGCGGTAAAAAGAAGAAGAAAAAGCAAAAGAATCCTTCTAAGAATGCTTAAGAGACACAACAAACACAAACCAACACAAGTGTGGGCACAAATGATAAGAAATGGAAAGTAAAATTCCCTTACAAAATATGTCAAGGAGACCACCTTACACATGAGTGCCCACTTATAGATGAGATCCATCGCTTCTTTGTGCAACATCCCTTTACTCAGCATCTTGTTGTTTTGACCAATCCATTCCCCACCGAACAACAACTACCATTGGTTACAAACTACCCTCCTCCTCCGCTTGGGGGCATGGGCAAGCAAATATCCAATGAGGCAATGAACTTGACTACGAGAGAAAAAAACTATAAGACTCCAGATAGTAGTTCTTCTGCTAAGGACTAGGTCATCCCCACTTGCTAATTTTATATAACAATGGTATGTTTTATGCTTTAGCACAATTTACTTCAATGTTCCTTATCAGCCCAATGACAATTTCCAATTATATTCAGTAGCAATCACATTAACTTAAACACATTGATAGTAAATGCATATAGAACAGAAAGACATGTGCAGAAGACAAGCCACGACAAGAGGACACAATATATGGAGGATGCTAGGGACAAACCCCAATGTGGGGAAACCCTTTGATCAAATCTTCTTATTATTTTTCAATAGTTCAACAGAGAGAGAGTATAAATATCAAATTAACTTGCCCAAAACAGTCATGTCAAATCAACAGTCAACTATAGCCCTAACCAGAAAGTCAACGGTGGTCAAAGCAGCTCCAAAATGCCCTCCAAGCAACTCGATCAATAGCAGAAAAATTCGGCCTTCCAAAAGGGTCAAAGTGTACCCAAAACAGATCGGTCAAACCAGTCAAAGGAGAGAGAAAATGAGTTGTAAATTTTGCAGTCAAATATGAAGTTAATGTTGAAGTCAACCCTGGTCAAACTATCCCAAACTCCTCAAAAAATGTGCCAATAAACGCTGCCTTCAAAAATTAAATTTTTGCCCACAAGAATGAAGTCAACGTTGGTCAAAAGCAACCTAGTCAATGTTGTTCTGTTTTCCTGAAATTTTCAGTGATCAAACAAACCCATGAATTCATCCTCCTTTCACATGTGCGAAGTAGAGAAGGTTGCCTCCAAGTTGTATGAACCAATTAAGAGAGGAGAGAGAGAGAGAGATGTGATGAGATGAGTGATGTGCAAATGAGAGAGAGGTCACTCCTATTAATACACTTCATTGAGGGCGAGGAGACACATCTATTGCGCTTCATGAGCCTATATTTGACTAAGGTCGGCCTTGACAATTTGTGCATGAGAGAGAATAAATTTAAAACTCCATTTCTGCTTGTTAGAATGAGATGATCTTTATATCAAAATTGGACCTCTCAAAAAGAGGAATCCAATGCAATAATCATCTCCATCATATGAGTTGTCCTAAGGTGGAATTTTGCCCTAGTTTCCGATTTTAACAATCCCTCTCAATTAGGGAGAATTCCACCTGCTAATATATTTGTCATCATGCCATCATGTCATCATGTATCATCCATGTCATTACTTCCCTACTCTACTCTACTCTGTTGAACCATGAAGTAATAATGAAGAAGAAGTGATGGAGAGTGAGTCATAAGATCATACCACTCTTCATTGACTAAAGCCAGTCCTTGATCCTAGATCAAGTTGTTGAACACCATGCATCCTAGTCATAGGGGGTACAGTAATACATGATGCATCCATCGGTGGTGATATGGTCCCTAACCATCATTTCCCAAATCATTGGCCAAATGAGAGGTACTTCCCATGATTCCCGAACTCTATGGGTAGGATGTGTGCAGGGGCATCCGCAGGAGAAGGTGAACCACTCATCATGCTCATATGACATAGGAGAAGGTGAACCACTCATCCTATGAATATGTCAATCGTAAGGGAAGGTGAAATACTCACCCTACATGCATGTGTCCAGGTAGGGGAAGGTGAACCACTCGCCCTACACACATGTCAACCATCATGGGGTATCATATAGGAAGGTGAACCACTCACCCTATGGTCGCTCATAGCTCCAAGAAGTACCTCAAGCCCCCAAGAGCTCCTAAATTCAATGTCCAACTCATACGGGACCCTCATAGGAGGGTTGTTCCACAACTCCAAGTCTGTCCCGGAAGGTTAAGAATTTGACCTTCCCTAAAGGCTTTATGAGAATGTTTGTAACCTGCTCATCCATCCTAATGTGTTAGAGCCTTATTGCTCTTCATTGTACCATATCCCGAATAAAGTGGTACATGATATCAATGTGCTTGGAGCGATCATGGAACACGAGATTCTCTGATAGGCGAATCCCACTCTGGTCATCGCAGAAGATCACGATGGCATCTAGCATGTGCTCAAACAACTCACTGAAGAGCTTCCTCAACCAAACTGCTTCATAATAGGCCATACTTGCAGCAATGTATTCGACCTCGACAATGCTTAGTGCAACCGATTTCTAATTCCTACTCATCCAAGATATTGAAGCAGACCCCAAAGAGAAGCAGCACCTAGACGTGCTCTTACATTCTACCACACTGCCAACCCAGTCAGCATCTAAATATCCATGTAGCCTCAAGTTTCCGACAGTGTATCTTAAACCATAGTGGATTGTGCCTCGAAGATATCTCAAGAGATTCTTAGCAGCAATCTAATGAATGTGATGAGGCTCGACGATAATTGACTCAACGTGTTCACAACGAAGCATATGTCAAGACAAGAGTTGACCAAAAACATCAGGGCCCCGACAAGTTAGAGATACTCGGAAGGGTTGTTAATCAAATCCCAACAACACTTCCACAAAGCTTCTTAAAGTTGAGTTCCATCATAGTAGTCACAAACTAGCAGTCCACCATCCCACATCTCTCAAGTATCTTCACAATGTATTTTCCTTGAGAAAGGAAAATCCCACCTGGCTTTTGCCAGACCTCCAACCCTAAGAAATAATGCATCATTCCTAGGTCCTTCATCTAGAATTCGGAAGCCAACTCCCTCTTACATTGATGAATGAGAGGGTCATCACCTGTCAGAAAGAGATTGTCCACATAAAGGACCAAAATGAGAGGTTTGTCTTTTCCAACTTTGAAGTATAGGTTCAGGTTAGTATCGCTTCTTGTAAACCCCAACTTCATAAGATAGTTATCGATCCTCTCATACAAAGCCCTAGGGATTTGCTTCAACCCACAGAGCCCTTTCTTCAACCTACATACATGTGTCTCATGATCTTGAACCTCAAACCCCTCGAGTTGTTCAACATATACTTCCTCCTTAAGAAAACCATGCAAGAAGGCAATTTTGACATCCATTTGGTGTAGGCTCCATCCTTGTGAGGAAGTAAGGGCTATGATTGAATGGAAGGTGGTATATCGGGCCACTGGTACAATTATCTCATCATAGTCTACTCCTTTCTTTTGAGAGAAGCCTCGAGCAACAAATCTTGCCTTGAACTTTTCAACACTCTCATTAGCTCCATGTTTGATCTTGTAGAGCCATTTTGAAGTGACCACTGACTTGTCCTTGGGTCTAGGAACCACATCCCAAACACCATTCTTCATGATCGACTCATACTCCTCATTCATCGCATCCTTCCAAACTTGTTGCTTCATAGCTTCTTCGAATGTACAAGGATCATATTGTACAATGGTACTCATGGCAGCTAAGTACCCTTGGTAACTGTTCAGCTTCTTTCTTTCACGAAATGTCCCCCTCATTGCAATATGTTTCTCAGCATCTTCAAGAGTATCTTTGAGCCACAAAGGTCTTTTTCTTGAAGTAAAGGGCTCACTAGGAGGTGGATCAATGGGATCCATTGGACCTTCAACATTGGGCAGCGGTTCATCAGACGGAGGTGCATCCTGCTTTTCTGCATCAACATCATTATTGTCCTTCCTAGAGATAGGAAGTTCGCAGACTTTCCTAAGAGCAGAATCTTCATTGAAAGTGACATCATGACTTAATTCCACTTCCCTTTGACCAGGCACATAGATTCCATATGCCTTCACAGTTTCATTATAGCCCACAAATGTTCCTTTCTTCCTAGATGCATCTAGTTTGTTCCTTTTCTCTTTTGGCGCATGAAAATATACGAGACAACCAAAAATTCTAAAATGAGAAACATCGGATTTCTTACCTATGAAAACTTCTTCATGTGTCTTGAAGTCCAAAGCTTGATGAGGGCATCTGTTTTGAACATACACAATGGTGTTGCCAGATTCTCCCCATAAGAACTTTGGTAGACCTTGGTCATGAAGCATGGCACCGATGGCTTATATTATAGTTTGATTCTTCCTTTCAGCAACACCATTTTGTTCAAGAGTATATGCAGTAGTGTTCTCCCTCTTAATGCCAACTTCTCTACAATAGTCTTTGAATTCATTTGACTCCTATTCGGTCCCATTATCAGTCCTCCGGATTTTTATTTTCTTCCCTGTTTGATTCGCAATCAAGTCTTTGAAGAAGTAGAACCATTTGAACACTTCATCCTTCTTCTTTAAGAAATAGATCCATGCTTTACAAGAGAAGTCATCCACAAAAATGCATAGTACAAATATCCACCCAAAGATGTTACAGGCAACATACCTGATAGATCATAATGGACCAATTGAAGAATATCAGTGGTTTGAGTTTCACTTGAGGCGAATGGTCATCTTGTATGTTTTCTAGCTTTACAACCTTGAAAAACACCTTCATGATCTAAGTTGAATTCGGGCATACATGTGAACATCTTCCTTACATCAGATAAGGCTTTTAAATGAAGGTGAGCAAATCTTCGGTGCCATAATTCGGATTGAAGAGAAGTATCACAAGTCATTTCTCCCAATAAACCTCCTCCAACTTGATAGAGACCTTCAACCTTGAATCCAAGAGTGAATGCATCTCTTGGGTTGCTTTTCCAAACACAAACCTTCCCATCAATGAGTTTCACCTTAAAACCTTTGTCTTCCATCGTAGAAATAGAAACCAAGTTCTTTTTAAGATCAAGTACATAGAGTACTTCTTGTAAATGAAGAGTTTGAAATTCATTTAAGTGAAGAGTAACAATCCCAATTCCTTTCACGAGATAAGTGGCATTATCCCTAGGTATAATCTCCATATTTGTCTTCTTTTCAACCAAGTTAGAGAGAGCTTATTTGTTCCCAGTAAAGTGCCTTGAGGCATCACTATCAATCAACCAATGATCCAATGTATCCAGAGGAGAGGCAGTGGTGAGGGCAGAAATAAGATAAAATTATTTTTGCTTTACAACATTAACTTCTTCATACCTGGAGTTTCTCGACTTCTTGGGAGGACGACCATTTCCATTTCAAGCAGTGGGAGCATTCCTCTTTCCTTTGTTGTTGAACCCATTATTCCTTTGATTGCCCTTTCCATTGAAGTTGTTGTTATTATTTTCATCATCTCTTGGAGTATCCTTCTTGTGAGGACACTCTCTAGCGAAGTGGCCAAACCTATTACAATTGAAGCATCTTCCTTTTATTCCTTCTTTGAATCCCGACTTGAACCCTTGACCTTGATTTCTTGGACCAACATTGTTCTTCCTCTAGAATGAGTGGAGAAGGCGACAAGATTGTTTCCATCTGAGGGTTTGTCTCTTTCCATCATCCTTATTTCTTCTTGAGTGCATCTAGCCAATAATTCATCAAATCCTAGAATCCTATCATTATTGAGTATGGTAGTGTTGAACACGTCCCATTCTCTTGTAAGTCCTCCAAGAGTAATATGAGTAAGCTCCCTATCACCAATGACTTCTCCAATACATAGGAGATCATTCTTGATCTCGGTAATCCTCGTGAAGTAGGATTGGATGGATTCTCATTTATCCATCTTGATGTCTTTGAACTTCTTCTTGAGAAAGAGAACTTGATTTTCATTATTTACATTGAACATCCTAACCAACTTGTCATACATATCCTTAGATGTTTCCAAATAAAAAATATAGGCAACCAAAGGCTTGTGAATAGAATCAACAATAATTTTCTAAGCGTTAGCCTCACCTTTCTTATACTTTGTTTGTGCAGGACTGGATGCATTTAAAGAAGGCTCCACTATTCTTCCTTTGACATAGTCCATGGCATCATTTCTTCCAATGTTAAATCTAGAGTCATCTTCCATGCATAATAGTCAAATTTCTCCTTAAGCTTGTCCTCGAATTTGAAGTAAGATGTAGTCATTATTAGGACTAGTTCCAAGTCCTTGTCCAACAACTTCCCTTAGTGATTGCTTTGCTTCACTCTTTCTTGGGCTTTTTCTTCACCTGAGCTCTGATACCATGTTAATTTTAGATAAAAATGGTATGTTCTATGCTTTAACACAATTTACTTCAATGTTCCTTATCTACCCAATGAAAAATTCCAATTATATTCAATAGTAATCACATTAATTTAAACACATTAACAGTAAATGCAGATAGAACATAAAAACATGTATAGAAGGCAAGCCAAGACAAGAGGACACAAGATATGGCGGATGCCAGGTACAAACCCCAATGTGGGGAACCCTTTGATCAAATATTCTTATTATTCTTCAATAGTTTAGCAGAGAGAGAGAGTACAAATATCAAATTAACTTGCCCAAAATAGTCTTGTCAAATCAGCAGACAATTGCAGCCCTAACCAGAAAGTCAATGGTGGTCAAACAAGCTCCAAAATGTCCTCCAAGCAACTCAGTCAATAGTAGAAAAAATCGGCCTTCCAAGAGGGTCAAAGTCTGCCCAAAACAGATCGGTCAAACTAGTCAAAGGAGAGAGAAAACATTGATGTAAATTGTAGTCAAATTTGAAGTCAGTGTTGAAGTCAACCCTAGTCAAACTATCCCAAACTCCTCAAAAAATATGCCAATAAATGCGGCCTTCAAAAATTGGATTTCTACCCACAATAATGAAGTCAACGCTGGTCAAAAGCATCCTAGTCAACATTGGTCAATGTTGTTCTATTTTCCGGAAATTTTCAGCCAACAAACAAACCTAGAAATTCGTTCTCCTTTCACATGTGCGAAGTAGAGAAGGTTGCCTCCAAGCTATACGAACCAATCAAGAGAGGAGAGAGAGAGATATGTGATGAGAAGAGTGATGCCCAAATGAGAGAGAGGTCACTCCTATTTATACACTTCTTTGAGGGTGAGGAGACACATCTATTGGGCTTCATGAGCCTACATTTGATTGAGGCTGACCTTGACAATTTGTGCATGAGAGAGAATACATTCAAAATTCCATTTTTGCTTGTGAGAATGAGATGATCTTTATATCAAAATTGGACCTCTCGAAAATAGGAATCCAATGCAATAATCATCTCCATCATATGAGCTATCCTAAGGTGTAATTTTGACCTAGTTGCCAATTTTAACACCACTCAATCCAATGGACCTCTCACGATAGATAAGCCTTTGGAGATAGTGATCCACCCACATAAGGTTTTTCTCCATTACACAATACACAATCTTAATGTTAGAGCCACCCAAAACTAATTTATTATTGAGGATTTAGCCCTGATCTCCATGTGCCATGTTTGTTTTGGAGGTTTTGTAAAGTTTCCCTATGCAACGTAGAGCCTTGTTGACTACCATTGAAAGGGTTGATCCCTTAGAGTTTAACCTTATTATGTTTGATGTTAATGCAAGTAGGTATCGATTATTCCATTTGGTCATCTTTCAAATCTTTATTTGTGTCCTTAATATGGATATTTATCGTACTCTTGTGGATGAAGGATCCTCCACTTGTATCATGGCCTCATCATGCTGGAAAGTTATCGATTCTTCGACACTCATTTAGTCAACCATTACACTCCAGGCATTTGATGACCATATTTTTTTTTCCTAAGGGAGTTCTCCCTACATTTTCATCGAGCTTGGGGGAAGAATTGCATGGTTGATGTAAAATTCATTGATGTCTTGCTTTAATATAATTTTCTCCTTGGACGTAGTTGGTTTTATCCTACGACTATATTCATGTTATCTATCTTTCACATTCTCTTCTTTCCCCATGAAGGCAAGATAGTCATGATTGATTAGCTTGCTTATTGCACAACGACTAGGAAAACCACTACAGGCATTACAATGCCATTTGTTCGTGATGACCCTTTAAGATATGCGAATGTCGATGTAGTTTTGTTCAAGAATTCATAGGTAATGGGAATGTTTCCAATGCCACCAACTGATATTAATTTTACCACTATTCACTAATGCATCCCATTAGTCCATTGACCCTTGGGTGTTGTCATCTCCTGCGAATGTAGATTTGTATAGTGAGTAAATGTCATTTAGCTCGGTCAAGATTGCATATCAAGCAATTTAGTTAGCATATGTTGACAATGATTCAAGTGTCTTACAAGGTGAAGGCCTTGATCATCCACATTTCGACGACTTACTTAATCTTGACCTTTTAATTGATGAAGCAATCATGGAAGTCATGTCTGTCCACGATCACCCTTGGGAGGCACTTCACCATCGATTGTCTTTTCTCACTAGGTTTGAATTGTTGGATGATTCATAACCAATCCTGGCCTCCTCTACGATGTTGAGTGGTCCCAATCCCCCATCATAGTTCATGTTGTCTTCTTGGAGGGGAATTTTGCAAAGTTATGTTTGCTCAAAAATTTCTCTTTGGAAAAAGGAGATATTACTCCACATATATTGCCCTTAGATCTGCGAGATAATGGGGTGAATACCATGCAAGGTTCTCTTAGATATACCACACAAGATACTTTATAGATGAAATGAGAGGGAGAATGTGTGTACCTTTGTCCTCCACTTCTTGATGTGAGATATGACCAAACCAACTTCAGAAAAACGTTGCTCCAACTCCCAAAAATCTTATTTTCGTTACTCTGCTATGTAACCTACACACATCATAGATGAAAAAGAAAAATCCTCTTTCCAAACAAGAATTTGTTAGTGTTAACAATGAATATGATAAGATAATAATCAAATCCATTATTGAATCACACATAAAGAGATGAACATTAGGGAGGAATTTTCATAGCATCTTCATTGACAAAATAGTAGTTTACATATACCTTGGTGTGGTCACATCCTTCCCAAATTCCTTGGCTCCTTCTCCTCCTTGACTTACATGTTTTATTGAGGTGGTCCTAAGAATTCCACTAGCATAAGGGTACTCCTATTTGTGTTTTTCTATATCCCCTTCCCCCATGGAAGGGTCTCATTATACGGGCTTCTCATAGATTTGGGAGGATGAATATAAACTCTTAGGGCTAAGAGAAGTTGGGCTTGATGGTATGTGAAATGGGTGGATACAAGTCATGCACAAATTTCATCCTCAATTATGAGCTTTTCCCCAATCATTATGAACTTTCTTCTCAATTATGAAATAATTATTATTTTATGAAATTGTGACAAAATAATTATGAGAAATTACTCAATTATGTAATTTCAACCCTATAACATCTAATAACTTCCTTGTAAGACCTATGTTGGTAAATATAGGTATAACACTTATGGAAGTTATTATTTTTTGATAACTTGGGTGTCTTGAATAAGGCCTCTTATGGAGTTCTTCAAGTATGCCATGGGAATGATATCTTTTGAAAATCCTTAATTCTCATTAGAAGTACATCTGAGTGCCCCTTTTATACCATATATCCCCTTGGTATCAACATCAATGGAATTCCCATCTACTTCCACTTTTGAAGTATCCCATGTGGGCCAAGCTCTCATTCATATGGAGTTAACAAAGGGCTTATTATCCCAAATTCTACCACCATAACATTATTGACTAACATAGGCTCTAATACCCCTATATTCCATTTTAATGAACAAATTCTAGAGTTCCTTACCATATTAGATGGTCCTTGGGATGATATGCATCATCATTCATGCTTTTTACCCCAATAGACAAGTCCATCTAACCAACATGTTATGGAGATGAAGGACTTCCTTTCTCTTTAAAAAGTTATTTAGATCAAGAATCCTATTGATATCCTTGATGCATTAAAGGAAAGGAATATTTTCAATATTTTACCTATTATTAAGGTGGATATCTCTATTACACAATGTTGTCAAGAATATCCTTATTGGAGAAAATCATTCCCTCAAGGAGCTTACCTCCTAAAAACCCCTTTTTCAATAATTTTATGATGTGTTTGCATGATTATATTCAAAGAGTATTGAACTTTATCCTACCATCATTGAACATCATCTAAATAACTAGTTAGAGTTCATTCTTATATGTTATAAAAATTGGCCTATTAACCTTGGAAAGGCCCCTATTATCAAGCTAAATTGAATGACTTCGTAAGTGTTATTCATTTACCCCATTTCATATATTTCATGGGTCTCCAACCCCATCCTTGTTGTGAAGAAAAAAAACACATTTGTTTTTGTACTAATTTCCATGATTTGAAAGGGTCTTGTACCAAAGACAATTACTCAAAGCCATTCTATTGATCAATTTATTGATGCATGTGCTAGTTGTAAGATCCTTTCCTCCATGGATGGATTTATAGAGATAATTAAATTCAGATTCAACTCTAAGATCTTCCTTCTTCTCAAATTTCCACTTGGTATTTTGTAATCTCATCTAGTTTATCGTCAATCAATGTAGAACCTACTGCCCAATCCATGGCATTTTCACAAACTTCCATGTCTGAAGTGCCACCAGAATTTGACCAACATTTAAACTTGTTATCTAGTGGTGTAGGTATCCCTCAACAAAACCCAACTAGATCTTACTTTCTGACTTGGGGACAACCATCCTATAGTCCATATTTTCCTCCAGGAGGGCAACCACTTTGAGGAACTTATCCTCCATGTGTGGGACCATTTGTTGATGGAACCTATCCAACCTCTGGTCAAATACCTCAAGTAGGCCTAAGTCAACCTATTGTAACTCAACCCTTTATTGGTGCTTCATTCCCAATGGGAGGTACCATTTGGAACCCTACTTTTGGTGGTGCACTCCAGTTACCCTTTAGTCAAATTGTTCAGGCTACTCCTCAAGTGTTTGTTTATCAACCTATCCAAACCATTGGTTAAACTACATCAAACACTTGTTTAGCAACCTGTTCCAAGTACACCTCCTACACATGTTCAACAACCTATTTGAAGTGCACCTCAAACACTTATTTAGACTGCACAAAAAAAGATTGTCCAAAGTATACCTCAAATACTAGTTCAACAACATGTGCAGACTATACCTCAAGTGATTGTTTATCAACCTAGTCAAATTGTACCTCAAATCCATGTAGGTGTAATTACTCAGGATATCTTGCATATGCCTCCTGGTCAACCTATCCCAGGTGTACCCCAAATTCCATATCAATGGCAACCTTATCAAAGTCAACTTTACCAAGGTCAACCTTATCCAAGTCAACCTATCCAAGGTCAACATTTTCAACCTTTCTAAGGTCAACCCTTCCAAGGACAACCTTTTCAAGGATTTCCATTTACATCTCAACCTGGTGTGAGTTTCCCTGGTTATCCTGGTGGAATGCAAGTGCCAATGGCTCAACCTATTCCAGGATATCATGGATATCCCCCCAGTAGTCGGAATTTATCCTCAAGATTATCAATATCCTCAAAAAGATTTTAATAGGCAATTATACTTCATTGCAACTTTAGATTTACCAAACTTGTCCCAGCATACTAATGACCCAATTTATCATTATCATTTTTGGCCAGTTATTCCTACAAAGTTACCAAGAAACAGACCAAAAATCGATGGAAAATCCAGAGAAGACCTGTTGAATCATGTAATGACTTATCATTTATGGTGTTCATCAAACTCCTTGAATGATGATTCCATTTGATTACGTCTTTTCCAACATACTTTAACAAGTCCTGCGGCTAAATGGTACAATGAGTTACCGCGTGCATCCTTCCATAACTTCAACACCTTATCAATAACATTTTGACACACTTTTAGTTACCTATCTAATATGAAATTGGTACCGAGATTTTAACTTCTTTAAAGTAGTCAAATTCTACTCACATCTTTGATCATATACATGAATGTAGACATCGTCATCTTTTATTAAAAGCTTATATACCAGATCAATTGTTAGCTGAATGGTTTTTCAAATCACTACCTCCCAATATAAATAAAGAGGTTTCCAAAGGAGAAGTTGTTACGAAAGAGCAGGTTATTGCTCATGCATAGTATTTAGACTTCATTTATTTGCAATCTGACACCTTATACCAAAAAATTCCAAATGATCCTCGATCATTGAACATAATTCAATCAAATTCTATAGGATCTCACATTGTTGATGGCATGATTGGTTTTGTCAATCAACAATCTAAGAGTAAACCTTTCGGTCATTCTAATCCCAAGTCTACTCCTGCAGTTTATTTTCAAAATTCACCTCCTGACACTATCGCTTATGTTAATACTTCTGAGGTTAACATTGTTCAATCATTGACTAGTAAACCTCAACAACCTAGAGGTAAAAATAAGGGCAAAGGCAAAGCAAAACAACCAAATTCCCCTCAACAGGAAAAACCAATGAAAACCTAATCTCTTGAAGAGAAATGGGAACTACGATATCCTTGCCTTATTTACAATGAATATCATTATACTAATGAATGTTCATGTCATGCATAGATAAATAAATTCCTTAAAGGTTCCTCTACACCTGTTGTCTTAATGGATTCTTTCCCCTCTTAGGAGAGAAAAATGGTTTCTAAAAATTCATCTTCTTATTCCCAAAACTCTGTCGACACCATGATGATGTATGCTCAGTTTGCTCAAGTTATGACAGCTACAATACCTAAAGATTATGGCTCCCAAAATCCTTTGAATGGAAGCACTACAGGTCAAAGTTCCACATGGGTCCCACCTCCCTCTAGTCCTCTGCAAATTGAGCGATCAACTTTTGAAACAATGATACACCCTCCTCCTAAAGGTGTTATTCAAAAGTCTTATTTTAGTCTGCATGCTAGAGAAACTCAAAATTATAATATTGTTGAAGACTTGGCTCAAGCTCCTTCAATAATGTCGGCTCTCAAAGTGCTTCAAAGTTGCCGAGCACAACGAAAATCATTGTTATCAGCCATTGGTGGAATTCATCCACATGATTCGAACCTCATAATCTTTGATCTTGAGAATCATGTACCTAGACTCCCACATCAACTTGCATTCCAAATTTAAGTTGTTGTACGTGGTAGAAATGCTTTTTCGCATTATGATAGATGAGGGAGCTTTTACATGTATCATGTTTGTATCTTATTGGAAAGCCTTTGGCTCTCCTTCAATTAATCCACATCCTACTACTCTGAAAGAATTTAATAGAAGAGTATTCACTCCCTATGGCATTTTAAATGCATTACCCATAGAATTAGAATGTAAAACAGTTCCATTCAAAGTGGAAGTTGTAAATACACAACTAAACTATAATCTTCTACTAGGTCGAAGCTAGACTTACACCATGTCTACAATGGTCTCTTCACTCTTTCATATGACACATTTTCCTCATCAAGGGAAGATAGTTACAATAGACTAGCTAGCCTTTTATTCTTTCAATTCATGAACCATTAGTAGTGTACCCTTTGTAGATATAATGTCAGTTTCTTATGTTGGTCTACTTAAAGATTCGTCATTGATGGGAAACTTTCCTCTCCCTCCACTTAACATTTATGCTATGGTTACTCAAGTCAATATGATTTCATCAAGAAATTTCAAATTCCATGAATCATATGATCCATGGATAGTGCCTACTCAATCGAAATTGATAGCTTACGACAAACAAATACCATTGAGCCCAATTGAATTAGCTTATGCCTCTGAACCCCCTTTTGAAACAAATGACCGAGTGAACGTGGTCATAGACGAGTATTCTCAATCATCCTAGTTGGTATGTATATCATCCTCTGATCCTTTCAATGACGTGTTTCCTATAGATGAGAGAACTATGGAGGTTATGACAATTGATGACATGCCTTGGGAAGATTATCATCATCGTGCCTCCTTTCTACCCAACCTTGAAATGATTGAGAATAACTTCACTGTTATGTTTTCACCTAAGGTTTTTGATAACCATGAATTCCCTATCAATTTATGAATCTACATCTAAATATAATTTAGGGAAAATATCTATGATTGTTCTAATCAATATCTCAGGGAAACCTAGAATCGCATAAAATGTTCATATAGGTGCCTCATGTTCTCTTGAAGTAATTCAAACTTACAAGGCCCTATTCCAAGAATTTCGAGACATATTTTCCTGGTCATACAAATAAATGCCTGAAATTGATCCAAGTATTGTTGTTCATGAAATCAAGACTTACCCTAATGCTAAGCCTATTAGGCAGAGACTATGTCTAGTGCATCCTATGAAAGCTACCACCATCAAGGCTGAAGTTGAAAAACTTTTGAAGGCTAGTTTTATCTATCTTGTTACTTTGACAGATTGGGTTTCTAACATCATCCTGGTTACCAAGAAGCAAGGAACTATTAGAGTATGCGTCGATTATAGGGATATAAATAGGGCTTGCCCAAAAGATAACTATCTAGCCCCTTATATCAAGCTAATAGTTAATGATTGTGTCGGGAATTAAATATTTTCATTCATGGATGAATTCTCCGGCTATAATCAAATTAATATACTCCCTTTAGATCAACATAAAATTACTTTCATTTGTCTATGGGAAACTTTTGCCTTCGCAGAATATCTCGCAATTTGTTGGTGAAAATCGAGGTAAAAACTAAGCTCAGAGAACAAAATTGAATGGTAAGTTCCAAATGGTAAAATATCATGGTAAAAACTTGTTTTATGTTTATTTCATGTTCATTAATGGAGTAAACATTAGTATTTACCTATTTTGCCTATGAAACATATATTTTTAATCCATTTGGTGGTGTTTTGAGCAAGTTTTGCAACTGACTTACAGAATTAAACGTGCTCAATTGTAAATTGTACCTTTGACCATAGAGCACACTTTTATCTCTTTTTCGAGCTCTATTAAAAACGAAAAAAGAACCCCTTGGAGTCCTCTATAATCTCTTTTAAGACTTTCTAAACATGAAAATATTGTCGAGCGCTTGTCCTTTCCAGCTCGTTAACGGATTGGAAACGATATCTCTCTTGTATTATTTTACGCTTTTTCGAGCTTGAGATATTAATCTACGAAAAAAACTTGTGGAGTTTTCTTTTTGTCCCTTTTCAAACTCTCTAAAGATGAAAAGGACCAAGTTATCTTTGTCGTTAAATTCATTAAAACATCAAATAGCGACAAACTTGTCCATCTAGACAAGACCAAGTTTCACCTTTGCTAGACTCGTTAAAACATCAAATAGCGATGGATTCGCCCAAAGGGTGAAATTATACAACAAGCATATGTTATCCTCCTCAAGCTTGATAAAAATAAAGAGGTACTAGTCAACAATGACTGGGGAAAACCACTTTATGGTAGCAGGTCACTGTTGAACATGACACTTTCACTCCATCACCGTGACTATCTGGGTTGGGTTATTAGCTTGATGGTTATCACACCGTTGGTCTATCATACCATCCATCACTTTATTTTGGGTAAATGCTACCAATTCATTTTAGTGTCACTGACATGTTCAAGATAAGTCATTCAGTCAAAATTCATCTTTTGCAGTACCATAAACCTTCATTTTCATGAACACCATTCCTGAACCTTGTGTTGTCAGTCAAATTCCATCTCTAAAATCACTACACTCATTTCGTGTCGTTGATGTGGGATACACCAAGGCCCTCCTGCGACGAGTCGCTTCTTATCGACATCAGCTCATTATCCAGGAAGTTAACTTAGAAACACCCTTCCAGTACCTTGAGGCTTGCATGCATCAATGGCAGGTTTCTTGCTTCCAACGATAGGCATACATCAATGGCCTTTGATTGAAAGACTTTGTATATTGTCTGACATCAAATCATCCATTCAAACCATGAAGGATGTACTACAGTACCTTGAGGATCATTATCATTATCGGCGATTTCTCTTGCATCTGTTAACAGCTTACATCATTGGATGGTAATCAGATGGTGTCTTCCCATGTTCGACTTCAGATAACATATTCACATGGTTAGACTCGTACTTGAGTGAACGGTTGAACGAGATAGAAGACCTAGGATCTAGTTTCATCCATCCAGACTACGATTTCAGGAGTACTAAATCATATGCACAATGGCTTTACAGTGATGGTCATTCTGATCACGGGTCTATATCTGTAGACGACTGTTTATGTACATGTAATGAAAGTTTATAAGATGAGCATAGGTATGCCTTCCCTCAACAATTCATGTAAAATCAAATATCATGATATATGTATTATAATTGATGCAGGTCACCTTCCACTTTGATACCTCCTCATCACATCGTAAAGCATTTCATTCGACATTGGCATTTTTCCAACTTCATGCTTTAGGGGGCAGCTGTTACAGATCCATTTGGGCACATCAAATCCCAACATCCAGATCAATGTTTTAGGGCTCATCAAACCCTAATTTTAGTTGCTTCATGCCCTAAACAAGTCAACCCCTTTGAATGCCTCCTTCCCAAAACAATTTCATGACTTGAAGACATCCAGAAATAGCCTCTAGAAGGACCAGTGCAGGTAGGCTCATGTAAGGGTGCGCTACAAAGCAGTTAAGTCCATGCCAGGGTGCTCTACAGAGCACTTAGGCTTCCTTTTCACTACGCTAGAGCAAGATTGAGCGAAATTCAATAGGTTTTGGGGAATATTCTTATCTTTTGGAGTCATATAGAAGGTTCCCTCACTTATCAACTCCTATGAGCTCGAAAATGGATGAGGAATGAGTTAAGGTGCATCCTATCCTCTCATCGCTTCCTCCATGGAACTAATTCTAAGTACGGAAGGCCATTCAATGCCACCATTTATGACAAAACCTCCTTCATCTTCCTATAAATTGACCACTCATCTAAGTGAAGAAGGGTTGGATTATGTTGAATTGTAAGGAGATAATGCTGCTATGAGATTTGGCTTTGAAGCAAGTATTGTAATGCTACAGGTTTTTCATGCTTTTGATGTGATGTGGATGGGATCCAAGCTGGAGGAATGGCTTTGAATCAGACACCAATGGTTGTAATTCCTTCTTCTATCTAATAAAGTGTTTGAACCTTTTTCCCATATGTTTGTATTGTTTCATAATGCTTATATCTGTGAATTGTATCTGATTTCTTTCACTTATATTCAATATATCGTGTGCTTTGATTGGTCCTTTGTTTTCTGTTGTGTTTACAGGGTACTTCTCAAGCGTATTAAGTATGGGAAGGAGCGACATGATCAATACAAGGGAGACGAGAGGAAAGCAGAACTACAAGTAGGTATTCTTATCTTCTCATCTTATCCATTGCTTATAAGAAAAGCCTAAAACACTTTAAACTGTTATTCTAGATACAACTACTTATCTAGGGAATTAGTATTTATCCGTATATACCAAATTCTCCAAAACACTCACCTGTATTTTCATCTCATCCATCAAACCCTAAATTTCTAATCATTGTGCTTACCTTGCCCCATCAAACACCCTGCAATTTTGACCTAATTTCCTTGCTCTAACTGTTGCCTCTTCCTGATCCAGCAAAACCCTTCAAAATCAAATCAAACCTTGTGCTACTATACCTAGCCTAATATCAGTTTCTAGATCCAGTCAAATTGGCCGAGATCCTTATGGAGAGAGCCCTCTCGTGGCCTAGTAGGGCTGGCTACTTGGCTAAGAGTGGTTTGTGATTACCCTGGCATTGCCTTCCTTCAGCCTGAGGTTCAATCCAGGTGCTAACAACACTGTCAGTTCTGTCCAATCTGTTAATTGTTGCTCCCAGTGTAATATAACACACCAATGCACCCCTACCAAATAACACTGTTATAATTTAAAATTACTTAAAAATAATAATTTTCACTTAGGGTGCCGAACAATTAAACGCCCAATCCATTTTTTTTTTAAATACGTTTGTTTCATGGTGCACTCCGTGTAATCTAATGCATCAGTGCTAGTGGTGCTTCTATGGCAACGAATCCTATTAACCTTGTCTGTTTTTACAAAACGCAGTTTGTTTATCGATGCCCCTGGTGTAATATAACAGATTGGCTTGCCTATGCCAAATGACACTGTTAAATCATTGTGGTGTGTTTATCCTTACAAATCACACCTTCATTAGATAAAATTATTTAAAAATAATAATTTTCCATGACAATACTAAACAATTAAACACCTAGTGCATTTATCTCTAAACACACTACTTACCATAGCTTTTTTAGCTGAAAATTATTTGATTTATTTGTAAAATGTATTTAATGGATTCTGTATTGAATGGTACAGGTTGTATATTATTAAAAATGTCTCAGAAGGTGTCAAGTAACAAAAATATTGATCAACACAATGATAACAAATTAAAAAAAAAATTGAGAAGACAAGTTCTTTGTGAATTCTTTACAAAAATTATATGCTTGAACTATATGTAAGTTTAACTAATATGTATTGGTTGGTCTGTGTCATGCACAACCACAAAATGAAGAACATCGAGAATATTATTTATAATCTAAGTGCATAAGCACATAAAATCCTGATAGAAAAATTGTAGAAGGATGAATCAGGTGAATGAAAAAACACTGTTCAATATGGGTTTATTTTTTAATTTTCATTAATAATATACTCAAGAATATTAGATAACATGTTTCAAACAATCTATTAATTCATATATGTTTAATGCTATACAGGGATAAACAATGAAGGAAAAGATCAATGCCATTCTAAGAAAAGAAAATTATAGAACATGTAAATGACAATGAATTAGTCCTTAGTTCATCTAGAGTGGTGTTGGAGGTTAATGAAAGGTGGATTTTTTTTTACAAAACTATGAGGGATCTAGTGGAATGAACATATAGACTTACTTTCCACTTATAATACAAAAATAAATCCAATGATTCTAGGAACCAAATTATATCTAAACTACATGAAGCATTTTGAGAGCAATGATTAATGAGACATGTCAGAGTTGCAATAGCAAAAACATACAACAACATAAAATAATAATTCAAAAGTTAATATTTCTAATTAAAATGATTTTCTAGAATATATTATATATATATATTATATTATAATATATATATATATAATATATATATATATATATATATATATATATATATAATATATATATATATAATATATATATAATTATTATACTACAAACCAATTCATTTATTAATATCAATTTTGTTATATTTAAATTTCAATATATCATTTTTTTTTTCTATGTTAAAGGCTAAATCTATTAAAAAGAGAAAAATATTTACAGAAGAGGTTAAAACCTCAGAGGAGGCTGAAGCCATCCAGCAACCAGATACCTTGAAAGACATATACCCCCGTGACAACAATCTCGGGATTGAGAAAACTCATAAACATGTTTTCCAGAGCCCTTACAGACAAAAGTGCGAATCAAAGTGGTGAACATCACTACAAAACAGTCGAGGACTATGGCTTTACTAATAGTCATTCTGCCCTGATAGCCATATACAAAATTTAGCAAAAACAATGGCTTTCTGAGCCATGACCTGATACAAAGCAGAAGACTATAATGACTGATAGTGATACCCAGCCAGGACTTGATACAGAACATAATTGACATAACACAGAGAAGCATAGCAAAAAGATATATAGACCAAAAGGGAAACTGCCAACAGAAGGCGCGGCATCGTAAAAATCAAGCATGTTTCAGAGAGTTCGGAGCATCCTTTTCCATCTGGCAAGGAGGGCCCATCCACATGTCAACGGCATTGTCCCCATCTCCCAAGTCACCGCCACCTGGAGGAGCTACCAAAATCAAAAATTGCTGCCAGAAGGGTGCGCCGGCTCGACCATAGGCGAATTGCGCTGAGCAGAATCAACTAGAGGCTGAGGTACCTCAGGCACAATCCCCGCTTCCTGCAGATCTTCACATTTAAACACAGTTCCAACCATGTCTCCCTAAAGCACACTGTCGTCCTGAGACTGCGCCGGTGAGGTTTGAACAGAGCTGCTGGGATTATCTTCTTCCTCAACCAAAATAACCGTAATGCTGGCTGAGAGAATTAGTTTATTGAGTCGACTGTGAAATTTGAAATGGGTGGTTTGAAAATAGTTGTGCGGGAAGGGCCTGCCATGATCAGAGGTCGGGGAAGCCGAAGCCAGCGGAATGATATTCTGGGGAGTAGGCTGAGAGCTACCACGATTGCCACTGGTGCCTCCACGGCGAGAAACACCGCGACGACACACCATCTTCAGAGAGATAGAGAGACCTGAGAAGGGGACTAAACAAGACCAGACATAATAGGGCCATTGTGGGCGAACCAGGTGAAGAACAGGCTCCAGATAAGCCTCCAAGCTGCCAGAGCTAAACAGGGATGCGGGAAAAATGGCAGACGGATATGGAGAGACCCGATGAGAGCGATAGCCAGAACCAGAACCTGAGCCATGAATAAAACAGCCTGTGCCAGATCTCAAACAGGGCGCGCATTCATTGTCGAATGCTTAACGATCAGCCTGTACCTCAACACATTCATATCAGTCACGGTGAGGTTGTGGGAGTCATGCCAACTCACCAGGTGCGAAGCCAACTGCCGACGGAGAGTTAACCCGCCTTAAATGCACCTCGGGAGCACCTGCATCCGGGATAATTTTCATATATCATTATAAAAATAGTTTATTACTTTTTTCAGAAAGATTATGAAAATCCCAAAGGATCAAATATGTGAAACATGCTAGTAAGAATGTTCAAAATAGTGTACAAAGAGATGGTTAAAGAAATGGACATAATTGCATCACAGGAGGAGCCATCCCAATAAAAATGTGCTTCAAATGTACATAATCATGATTGGTTTTGTACATATAAAAAAATAGCATTAAATATTAATTTTCAAGTATTTTCTTGCAAAGAGAGAACAAGATGGAACTCATTCATCACATAAACGAGAAGACAAGGAAGAAAAAAGTTGATTTCAAAGTTTGTGAGTAATTGTTAATATTTCGTTATAACAACTCAAGGTTTCATTTTTGTATATTTTAAGTTGTTTTACAACAACTGTTCTTGAATGTCTTCAAATAGGTGCTAAAATACAAAGAAGAGCCATCAAAAGTATTGATTGGCATTGGATTAAATAAGGGTTGTGAGTATATGTTGGCATATCAAAAATTAATTGTGGAATTTGTAAGTATCTATGTTATTTTACTTCTCTGAGTTTATAATTAATAGAAAAAAAATCATTTATATTAAATATATGATTTATAATGGGGTTTAAAGCATTTAGGAAACAAATTAGGAACTACACCATCATAAGACTTGTTAGAACAAGGTGTGAGACTTGGTTTTGAAAACACGTGCACAATTTATGAGTCAATTCTTGCTAGGGTACATTGTTATTTGATATACATTGATGCACACTATTTATTTCAATTTCTTTATTCTCACTGATGTAGATACACTCATTACACTTTATTTTTATGTTTGTAGATGGAACAAGATCAAGAAGATGAAAACAATCGATCAAATCAATAAAACATTCCTCCAAATCACCCAAGACATGGAATTAGATCAAGCACTGACAAGAGTTGCAGTGAAGAATGATGATTTGTTTGGATAACAATGCAACTTGTATTTTTTTAAATAATTGTCCTTGAAAATCATACATTTTTCTTAATGTAATGTACATAGTGTCCCAATTGAAAGACAAGGGGTTACCAATATCAATCCCATTTTGTATGACAAAGAGTCTCCTATTGATATATAATAAAATACATTTTAATTTATTCTATTTTGTTATCCAATGTCATTGTGAAATGCTACAACACTAATTAAATATATGGATAATTAAATATTATAATGAAGAGATGAAAAATATGATAATATAATAAATTAATCCAAACATCATTTACAAATGAACTAATCAAATTTTAATTTATATGAATATTGTTATAAGATATATGTTGATTTTTCGATGAATAATGGATCTAAAAAATTACAATAATTTCACTGTCACAGGTCAATGTTTCCAAAAAAGAGAAAATCTCATACAAAAATCGGTGTGTCTATAACATGAAAATGCACTAGTGCATTATGTTATATAAAAGCACCATGAATACATCTTTTTTTCATGACTAATGCCTTTTCAGAAAATTAAAGCACCATGGTGTTTATTTCTTCAAGCGCCGATATTGTTTGAAATTAACGCCCCAGTGCATTGTAATTCTTAACACACCAGTGCTTTAATAGAACTAACACCCCCGTCCTACAAAATATTTTTCCAGGCTCAGTGCATTATGAAAACTATACGCATCGGCGCTACAATTTTAAACAAAAGCACTGAAACAACAATTATTTTTTGCATGCCCCAGTGTCGTTCCTTACAAGAACGCCCCAAAGATTTTTTTATCTATTAGAATCGGTGCGGTATATATTACGCACCGGTGTTCTTTGCCTTCAATGCCTAGATGATTTTAGTTATGTATGTCTCCGTTTACGTTTCTATATGTAGTGCACCAGTGCTACTTGTTCCATGAGTCACACCACAGATGTTTTAGCAGATGTTTTTTTGACAATTTTTTCCAATTTTATAACGCTAAAAACCATTGTTATAACCTCCGCTAGAAATTATTTTTCTTATAATGTAAGTTCCATTGAGTGAGGAAACAAATGGGAAAGTTCTGTAACTGCTTCCATAGCCTCACGGGACATGCAAGGTGGCTCTTCCTCGAAGATCATCTAGTATAATACTATGAGGAAGTGATCAACCAACTTTTCCATGACTCTTAAAGCAACTTGTAATACATATGAACAATAGGCTCTTTCAGTTTCCAAGTCCAACTCATGTTAGGGAAAAATATCAGAGCACATATATCATGCAATAACTAGACTCTTAAAGCAACTTGCAATAATGAACAATAGGCTCTTTCAGTGTCCAAGTCCAACTCATGTTAAGGAAAAAAATCAGAGCACATATCTCATGCAATAGATATGTAGACATATAGAACTTAGCTTGTTTTCCCTTTATAGGGTTCTTTGCATTGGTCACATGAAACAAAATTTGTTGAGCCAACAAATCTAACCAGTTGAATATATTTCCTTCATTGACAATCTGATGCAAAATATACACCCAACCTTTAGGAAAGGTTTCAGTACTTTTCTAGCCATAAATATGACAACATAATACAATAAGGTACTGGAACACTTTTCTAAGAGATTTAGTCTTGTATGTGTTGTTGAGTGTATGGTGGAACATATATTTCTCTTTCACCTAAGATTTAATAATATCCTTGGTGCTCAAGTAACTGGTGACTACATAAAAATGAAAATCCATGTATGCTTCTGGCTTGGGAAAATGATCTATGAGATGACTATCATGGGCCAGATACGAATCAATCTGATGTCCAATGACACTGCTCTTTGTATCTATGTGTGGCAGGATCCACTTGATGATATTTACACAAGGGAAGGCTGGGTACCTGCATGTAGCTTTATGAAAGCTTGACCTCTGGACATTTATGTATACTTGTTTTTCCTACAAATTTGCTTTGAAACTGGTAGTTGTGAATTCATCTTTAATTGTGTGCCATGTGATATTTGATTTTTTTCAATGAAGTGTTGAGTGTCAGACATAATAGACATGGTAATTGGGCTACTCTCAACTACTTCACCAGTGTTTCTCTCTATAGTGTCTTCTAAGGTTGATCTCTTTGGAGGCATGATGATGACAACTAATGAAAGAGAGATGAGCTCAAAACCTACAATACATGTATCATAAGATGAAATCACGGAAAATAAAAATTAGATTAAGCATATCAGTTCATTCATCAAGATCAAAGCAACAACACACTGACTAGACAGAAGGATTGTGTAGTTTTTGGGCTCAGGGAGATAGAGTGGGCTCATGAATTTCATATTCAATAGTCTCAATGGGAAAGGGAGGAATTTGAGGCTTGAGACTGCGCAATGAGCAGTCTTAGCTGGGAGATTGAGGGAATAGACTACACATTGTGTAGTCTCAGTGCCCAAGGTTTAAGCTTGAGGCTGGCACTATGCAATGAATAGCTGGAAAAGCTAGTGACTGTGCACTACACAGTCTCAAAGACCAAGGATGAATCTTGAACCTTGAGCTTGTGAAATTCATAGTTGGAAAGGACAAGAGTTGCTAAAGTTTGCGTAGATTTAAATAGGAAGGAGAGAGAAAATTTCAAGATCTGAGGGTCAGGAATAAGTGTAGACCAACCTCAAGGTAAGTTAAATTATTGAATACCATGTGATAGAAACAATCATGCAAACAAAAAAACATGCGTGCACGAAATGACTCAACAATGATAACTGTCTATAGGCAAAAAAGAAAGAATTTGATGCAACACTTGTAAAAAGTGAACGACGAACCGTAAAAAAACTTGTATAAGCTAATAACAATTAAAATTCCAACTAATATGAAAAGGAATAGGAAAAATCACATTCATAAAAGAAAAAGCGACAAAAGCGACATAAAAAGTGATGCATGAAAAACTTACCCGGAAAAGCGTTGCAAACTAAGTCAAAATCTCCTTGATCTTCTTGGAAAGGCTATATATCCACTGTAAAATTTGTAAACGAGCTCTAAGATAATTTATTATATATATTTGGGTGAGGTTAGGGTTTGTGACATGCATGACTAAAAGCAACGAAAAAATGACACTTCTATTAAGATCGAAAAAAACAAGTTTGTGCCACTTGTCAAACATTAATTATGAATTCTCTATTATCTAGGGATGATAACTTAGCTTATTCTGGGAAATTACACATTCACACTAGTAGAAGGGACTATGCAATTCCCAGCAACAAGGGATTGCGTAGTTCACTGTCTTTATGGATTGCATAATCTTGACTGTGAGAGAGGGCTAGCACAATTTTTGTGCTCAATGGTTGTCTGTTTTCAAATATTGCGTAGTTTTGATCCTCAAGGCCTAGCACAATTTCCAAAGCCAGTGGATTGCTAAGCTTCAAGAGGGAAGATCAACAATAAGTGCAAGATCAAGATAGGAGATGGTATGTGTTAGAAACTACTTAGTTATCATAGATAAAACTTTGTCATGATCAAAACAACTTAATAAATCCATCACAAACATTGCATTCAAAGATAAGTCTTCAAAATCAAAGGGAATACCTAATGACAATGAAAATAGGTTCTTATGAATAGAAGGTAGGCTCTAAAATCAAAGAATAGGCAAAATTTTGGAAGGTGTTGTAGCAGCTACAACACTTGGTGACACATTGGTAAAACTCCAACTCTCTGAATGGGTCTAACTCTATAAACCAGATCTAGCTCTTCGAGAAGTATTGTTCATTTCATTGATTACCATAGCTTCGTTAATTTTCTTAAGTTAAAGATATAGTCCTTTTCATTCTCTTCATCGACACTATACTAACAAAAGGGAAGTCAAACATAGTTGATTCAATTGGGGATAACGAGTATATAGTTACGCAAGTGGGGAAGGATTATCAAAGTCGTGGTTTTCATCTCTGGTGTTGCTCCTCTACCAATAGACCTAGACAGTAACCCAATGGAGTCACTTCAGGGACACAAACATTGCTCCACTTCCATCAAGCCTAGATGGTACCCTAATGGAGTTGCTTGCTTCACCTCCCTGCATAAGAAGCCTTTATCTTCTTTCATCCATTTTTTAATTTTTATAGAACTATGCATTGAAACTTATTGATTTCATGGGGTGGATGAGGGATCCTGACTTATTGAGAGCATAAGAGGTCATCCCTTTAGAGAAGGATATTTATACACCTTTGAAATAAAGTCCATTCCTTTAAGTTTCCTCCCCTCCTTACTTTAATTGACTTAGTTGACAAGATAGAACCGATGAAACATAAAAAACTGATCAAAGCAGAGGGTACTAGTTATAGTTTCAAGAATTGTAATTTCACTAAGGTTTTCTCTGAGGAAGAACATATTTTCCATCTAGGCATCATCGACTAAAAGATACAAGGCCCATGCAAAGAGAAGGAAGAGGAAAAAATCCAAGAATTGACAGTTGTACAATGTCCTCTTAAAATTTTCCATGCTCATTTCAGAAGAAAAACATGGTCTCATGCATATCTTAATGTGACAAAAAGGAAAGAAAAGGGCAGGGAAAAATTAAAGCAAAAATACAAACAAGCTAAACTAAACTAATCCTACTCCTACATTAACAAAGGATAGGTCAAGCTTACATAAAATGAAACTTCCAATGCAACCAACGAAGCATTTCCTGACATGTATCAACAATGAAATCATCAGCAAAGAAAGATCATTGTGAACAACACATGATAAGAAAGATGAAATATGAAATGTTCTAGAATTAGAAGACAAAAAGTGCAAGAAAATAAGTATAATAAGAAAGCGAATGCTAAAACTTCTTCTAATACATCATGTTGTTTGTACACAACGTGGTAGATTGTGATATCAAAGCATTCATTTGAACCTTCAAACTTGGTAAACATAAAGAAAAACAAGAATCTGTATTTAACAAAAGGGCTTGCTACGTATGATTCCTCTAACCATTAAGAAATATGATCATGGGAAACAAGTGAAGGATTTGGAATTTGAGAGATAGGTTGAATTTTAACTTTTACAGCCACTTGACAAGGATTATTCCGAGAAAGAGTGTCAATATGATCATGCTTGGGACAGACATCAAGACTGCGAGAACCTAACATAACCATCAACATAGGTTGAAGTGTCTCAACATCTTGAGGTAGTACCAAGATATATGAAGATAGATCATCAAATACCAGTGGCTTGGAATAATCAATAGTTGAAGATATAGAGTCATCGCTAGATGAATCAATGAATATATCAATATAGCCATGATCATAGTTTTATTTATGAGAAAGAAAGAAACCTTCATTATCTGATGAATCATAGAGAGATGTTGATTGAAAGCAATACATTTCATTCGTTGTTTCTTCATATTGATAGAATGACAAATGAGATGGTTTGCAAAGAGAAAAAATTTCCTCACCCGGCGTTGATGTAAAACTAGCATTCCACCATTCTTGACTGTAAACAAAATTGATATTCTCAAAGGCCGACTCACTGAAAGATATGAAAGTTGTGATGGGCTCATGGAAAATGTTAGGATAATTGGAGAGAGGTGAGGGATAATTTGAGATATTAGAAGAAAGATCATCCTTCATTGCAGATACTTGTTCAAAATAATAATCCCACACATAGTCATTATGAAATATATTGCAACTTTCTTGGTCAATACTGACTCCATATTGAAACTTATCCTCATGAGAATCATAAGAAGCAATTATAATAGGTTGATGTGAAAATTCAAGAACAGGAGGATCAGAGGAACCAACTGATGGAGAATGAGAGGAAGGGATATAATTGATTACACCAATTTCATAATCGAAACTTGCATTCAAATTTTGAGCATGTGGGATAGGACAAGATGGTGGTAGATAATCAGATTGAATTTCAAGTTCTCCAACCTCAAATTTTGTGCATGGAGTTGTTTGATTTCAAAAAGAATAAGAAGAATACGAAGACTCACATGGAACATCAACTTCTTCTTTCGCAGATTTGAGAGTTCCATAACCAAGATATGTTGGGAGACTTTCGAAAGATTCAGATTCAATCAGATTCAAAGAGATTTGAACAAGATACTTAAACTTTTATTTCATAAAATTCCAATCAATATCATCCTCAGAAAACTCATAACAAAAATGAATGAAACCATCATGAAAATATACAAGCAATCCATAGAGTTATTTTATGAGATGAATGATTTTCTTATAAACACTTTCATAATCATACCTGTCAAAAGCACGTTAAGCTCCATAACAAGATGTTCAGAAGAGTGAATGGAGGAGGTCGGTAAAGTATAACACCATTGTTTAACGTGCACTTCGAATGTAAGGATGAACAACCTACAAGCAGTATCCTCACAATCAATTTCAAGATAGGTGCAAAATTCAAGGAAATGAGAGATGTGCTCAAGAATGGTTTTTTCAACCCTCACCATCAAAATTCAAATTCGACAAGTCATGATTTATCCCCAAGGATAATTTTAGATTTGTAACTCTAGAAAAAAATGATGGGGTTAATATTTGGGAAGAATCCATTTAAATATAAGAAAGTTCAAACAGATTTCACGAGATTAGCTTGTCATTTGGCCCTCCTAGTGCCAAAACTTGTTGACAGTGCTAGAAACTGCCAACAGGGGAGGGGGTCTCCCTGGTGTGAAGTCCTAATTAGACCCCACACTGTTTGGAGTAGGATCCCCAGCCGACATACTACCGATTGCCAAAGTGGTGGGTTTTAATAATGTGCCTTAGATGCGATAAACACATAGAATGGTATATACGTGACTTTGGTGGAAACAAGTGTATAAACTTTGTGAAGTACCAAGTGTAATGTATGAGAAGTTACATCGCATCAAAGAGAGAGAGATAGTGAGCCCCTTAGAAGTATGTAATAGTACTTAGCTTAAAAGAGGTGCACGAGCAGTAAAAGAGAATCATAAGTTAACCTGCAAAATAGTTCACAAGATAACCATGATCGAAATAACATAACAACACACATTCAACAAGATTCATACTAAAGAAAACAAATTAGTTCATAAGCATTAGCATAAATGAAACAACACATATCGTAAACATAACAATAATAATCTTTCTACATCCATGACATATGCATGAATACGTGTCAGCTCTAAGATTTTATTAAAAGTGAAAGTTCTAGACCTACATTTAAAATTGACAAGACACTAGCCCCAGTAGTGGAACATGAAGCCAAAACTTGCTTCTCCAAAGAAAGATAATCCTCCTATGCTAAACAAGAGAAATCAAGGCTCCAAACAAAGCTCCTAAGCTTTCGATTCCAATACTTTTTAAATGAGTTATGAGGGTGTATTTATAACATATGATATGATCATTCATCTCCCTTTGTGGCATTTGGACTCCCTTTATGACTCCTTGACTTCTTTTGTCCTTCTTTAACCACTGACCTTTCATATTCCATAATTGACACTTGGACTTCCACTTACAAATTTATTTGAAATATAATATTACAAATATCCATATGAGACAAAAATGGGTAGAGCCTAAAACAAGCCTAATAAGACAAAATAACATATCAAGTTTGACTTTGAGGAAACTCTATCTCAACAACTTCAACTTGTAGCTTTTCAGTCATATAGATATGCCAAGATTTGTATTGTATGATGATCTCCTCAAATTTTGTGATGGGATTAGGCTAAAAGTGAACTCTAGCATCCATTGCATCTAGGTATACCATTTTGGAGCCAACTTGCGTTTCCTTCTTCAGTAAGAACAACATAGTGTAGATCTTGGCAAGGCCACAAATGTACTTATACATGTTATGTTTGTTGATTTCCAAGTCCTCTTTGGTAGCAATCTGCCTCAACTAGTCCAAGTATTCTGAGACTCCCTACCTAATCGCATTTCTTCCTTTTGATTCTAAGAATGTATTCACTGAAGGAATTTTATGAGATTTCACCATAAAATCCACATAGTTATACAAATGTTCACAAGAGGACAAGATGTTGGATATGAAAGAGCTAAGTTGTTTGTTGCTTTGTGTAAGCATCCGAACTTTAGCTTTTTCCAACTCAACTTGTTGTCTTGTTTTCTTCACCAACTCAAGAGGTGCACCTCTATACTTCTTTCCCCATTCATGCACTGCACTGATAGTCGTATGAATAGATTTGAGAGATTTTGCATTCACCCTTGATTTTTGTTGAATTCCATGCAATGGGACAACTTCCTTATGCACGGTAACCAACTCCTTGTAGAGGTTCCTCATGGTTTTTCCCAATGCTAGTAATTCACCAAGTATATTTTCTTGGAGCTCTTCTAAGTACACCTATGTGGGAATTGTCTTCTGAACCTCTGCCTAGGTTTGTTTTATCTGTTGCCTCACAAATTCCAAATTATTCACCATTTGTCTATTCTCGACCATCAAATATTCTTTGTTTGACTTAGAAGCTCCTGTAAAGGCAAAGCTGGTTGCGACAATAGATTCAAGATTATTTCTGGTGTCCATTACAATCACCTTCTCCTCGATGAAAGCAAGATGTGTGAGGTCATCCAGAAAATTCTTCTTTATTGCTTGCAAAATTTTCTTCTGAATCTCATCATAAGCTAAGTTGTAGATATCCATGATCTGATTGTCATCAAGAGGAGCAATTTTCTCTTCAACATTTGGAGCTTGCCCTTCTACTGGAGGAGGGGGAGACTCAGTGATGATCTACTTTGTACAAGGCATAAGATCAATATCCTGACTCTGTTGCTCCAACTGTACCTCCATGTCTTGAATAACTTTGAAGTATTCAATCTCCTGGGCAAGTTCCTTATCCTACTGCTCCTTGCTTTCTTCTTCTTGTAGCCGATTTTTCTCTTCTTCTTAGGCTTGCTTCAACATTGTTTTTTCTTCTTCTTTCCTCCTCATTTTTTCTTCTTTCATCTGCCTTTCCTCTTATTCTTTCTTCGGTTTCTCTTCCTTGTCTCTTCTCTTCTTCTTGCCTCTTTTGTTTCCTCTTTCTCTCTGCTACCACATCCGCTTTCAAAATAGCTGGATCTTCTTTGTATTTAATTTATGGTTTTTCTCCTTTGTTGGAATACGTGAAACCTTTCTTTTATACCTTATGCTCAATCAATAACACTTATCTTATTTATCTACCTACGAAGTAGCTTCATGTTTTGGATTCACATGCAATGTACCTACATGGCTAACTGGTGCGCATGGCCTAGAGGCATTGATTTTTTTATTTTTTTATAATCTTTTCCTCATGTAGTCTAGAGTAGGTCTTGATTGGCCAATTGAAATGTATCTTGGCACAATCTTACTTGCAAACACTTTTGGTATCATACGGGTGGTACTCCATAAGATCAAAATTGAAGTTTTCCAACTCCTTGCCTTCAGTTCTTGCAACCTTTAGATTCTTAATTTCATAGATCCCACTTGCAAATGGAAGAGTGGGCTAAGGTGCTTTATTTTCCTTTGCAGGACTACTGATAAGCCTATTGAAAGATGGTATGCAATCTCCTACATGATTAATTTATAAGTTCCATACCTCAGTAACAGATGTGATGAATTCTAACAACTGAACACCTTGAGGTAAGTGCCATCGAATGAGGCAAACCAATCGACAAGTTTTGCAACTGCTTCCATAGCCTCTTGGGACATGCAAGATGGCTTTTCCTTGGAGATCATTTGGTGCAATACTATGAGGAAGTGATCAACCAGTGTCTCCATGAATCCTCTATAAATGGACCCCGAAAGAAACATGCAATAGATACGAACAAAATTCCCTTTTGGTGTCAATATCCAACTCATGCCAGGGAAAGAATTCTGAACATATATCCCATCCAACAGGTATGTAGACATATAGAATATGGCTTATTTTCTCTTTTGAGGATTCTTTGAATTGGTCTCATGAATCAAAATTTGTTGAGCTAAAAAATTGACCAGTTGAATATCTTTCCTTCATTGACAATCTGATGCAAAATATACACCCAACCTTGAGGAAAGGTTTCAGTACTTTTCTGGCCATAGATCCGCCATCATAATACAATCATGTACTGAAACATTTTTCTAAGAGATTTATTCTTGTATTTGTTGTTGGTTGTCTGGAGAAACTTAGATGGTTCTTTAACCCAAGATTTGGTAACATCATTGGTTCTCAAGTAACTAGTGACTACATAAAAATGAGAATCCATGTATGCTTCTGGCTTGGGTAAACGATATATGAGATGAATGTCATGGGTTAGATATGAAGAAATCTGTTGTACACTGACATTGCTGATGGTCATGTCCTTTGTATCTATGTGCAGTAGGATCCACTTGATGATATATGCACAAGGGAAGACTGGGTACCTGCATGCAACTTTATGAAAGCTTGACCTTTGGACATTTATGTATCACTGTCTGTCCTCCATATCTGCTTTGAAATTGGTAGTTGTGAATGCATGTTTAATTGTGTGCAATGTGATATCTGAATCTTTTTCAATGAAGAGTTGAGTGTCGTACATAATAGGCATGGTAATTGGGTTCTCTCAACTACTTCACCGATGTTTCTCTCTATAGTGTCTTTTGAGCCTGATCTCATTAGAGGCGTGATGACGACAACTGATGAAAGACATATGAGCTCAAAACCTGTAGTACTTGTATCACAAGATGCACTCACGAAAAAGACAAATTAGATCAAGCAGATCAATTCATTCATCAATATCAAAGCAACAACACAATCACTAGAGAGAATGATTTCAAAGTTTTTGGGCTCAGGGAGGCAGTCTGGGCCCATGATTTGTGCATTATACAGTCTTAGCAGGAAAGGGAGGAACTTGAGGCTTGAGACTTGAGACTGTGCAATGTGTAGTCTCACCTATGAAAACTAAGGGAAGACACTGTGCATTGTGCAATCTCAGTGGCCAAGGCTGAGGCTTAAGGCCTGGCATTGTGCAATGCCCAACTGGACAAGCCAATGAATATGCATTGCGCAATCTCAAAGGCCAAGGATGAAGCTTGAGCCTTGAGCTTACGAAATGTGTAGTTGGAAAGGGTAGTAATTGCTCAAGATTGCGTAGATCTGCCCAGGAAGGAGAGAGAAAATTTCAAGATCTGAATGTTGGGGCAGGAAGAAGTGTAGATTGGCCTCAAGGTAAGATAAATTAGTGAATGACATGTGCCATAAACAATGACACAAAAGTAAAAACATACATGTACAAAATGACCCAGTAGCGACAACTATGGGTATGAAAAAAAGCAAGAAGTCGATGTGACACTTGCAAGAAGTGAAAGACAGATTGAAACAACACTTGTACAAACTAATAACAATTAAAACACTAGCTACTAAGAAGATAAACAGGAAAAATCACATTCATAAAAGAAAAAGCGACAAAAAGCGACACATGCAAAACTTACCCGAAAAAGTGCTGCAATTAAGTCTAAAGCTCCTTGATCTCATTGGAAAGGCTAGAGATCCATTGTCAAAGGTGAAAATGAGCTCTAAAAGCATCTATTATATATATTTGGATCAAGTTAGGGTTTATGACGTACATGCCTAAAATCAAGGAAAAAGCGACACTTGTATTAAGGTCGAAAAAATAAACTTTGTTCCACTTGTCAAACATTAATTACGCATTCCTTATTATCTAGGGATGAACACTTAGCTTATTCCAGGAAACTACACATTTACACTGGCAGAAGGGAATGCACAATTCCTAGCAACAAGGGATTGCGCAGTTCATTGTCTCAGTGGATTGCGTAGTTTTCACTGTGAGAGAGGGCTAGTGCAGTTTCTATGCTTAGCGGCTGCCTGTTTTCAAAGATTGTGAAGTTTTGATCCTCAAGGCATGGCTCAGTTTGTAGAGACAATAGAGTGCGCAACTCCAAGAGGGAAGACCAACATTACTTGCAAGATAAAGGCAGAAGATGGCTCGTGTTAAAAAATGCTTAGTTATCATAGATAAAACTTAGTTACGATCAAAACAACTTAAGCAATCCATCACAAAGTATTGCCTCAAGAGATAAGTCTTTACCATAAAAAAGACAATGAAAATAGATTCTTATGAACATAAAATAGGCTCTAAAATCAAGGCATAAGATTTTTTTTGGAAAACGGCTGTAGCAGCTACAACAAAATCATAAGTGCTTTCATAGATAATGGAGAAAGTGGCATATCGAATTCATGTATCCATGAAATAAATAATAATTGTTAGAGATTCTATATAAATGATCGCTCCCATATTTTAAACAACAACCTGACGTAATCTACTTTGCCATCAAGCAAATGAAGACGCAAAAGAAGACATACAATATGCAGTATACATGGCAGAAGCAGAGTCATGATGAGGAGTAATTGGAGAAGTAGGGATAGGAAGACACTCTAAGTAATACGAACGATCTACTTTTCCTTCCTGAACGTCGATCCTTATCTTAATGCAGTAGCTAAAGCAAATTTGTTTATTAGAAGCCAAATCTAGAACAACGTGCATTGTAAAAGAGAGGAAATCTTGATGCGTTCTCTCAAAATCCAAAAACTTATCCATATCGTCATGGTTTTTCCATGCTTTCCTCAAAGGCTTCTCCCTCGGTTGTACATCGCGTTGTTTACCATACTGCCAAATCTGCCCAGATAGACTGTTTTCTTAGAGAAAGTTTCTGTCCAAATTCTATCATATCATTATCTACATGCTTTTCATTATTACGCTGTTATGCAGGGCCAGGCACCAGAACCCTAACCACAACGCCCTCATAATGATTAGTATTTCTGATGCGCATTTGTTATTCAATACCTAATCAACATCAGAGATTCATTAGACTCCCATGTCCTTTTACAACGGACAAGGTGTCATGCATCGACCATTTTATCTTATTTGGCATGCAATCATTAACATTTGAAATAGCTCCTCTTAGTTCCAGACAAGCACACAAATTCCCTTTGAGTGGCTTGCAAGAACCAAAATGACATGGAGTATTCTTGGCCTTGTATTCTCATGAGAGAGTGATCAATTAAATTTAATTATATGGTGATTTCGATGATCGATTCTTCTCTGCACTTAGATGAGATTTACGATCCTTTCTTTCTATCCCTGACCTTGACATCACTTTAGGTGTTGCTTTTAGGCACATTCCTGGAACTACATGATCAACATTTAAATCATATACATTCAATAGATAATTTGCCTTTTAAACTTTGCCCATGCGCGTACATAATTTTGATGCCTTGATTTTGTATTACATGTCGTCATCGTTGTTATTCATTTTGATAGCTCAAACACCATCCATGAATCATTTTCAATGCTAACCCTTTTAATGACATGTTTACCTTTGCACAGTGAATAAGAGGAACGAACAAAGTCATGGATCAATGATAATTGATCCATCAGTCGTGTAATTCTACGAATCCCACTAAAATCTTGACAACATAATGCTCCACACCCCACACCTTCGGCGTAGTTGCTCCATCCTTGGTGAAGCAGAATGTAATTGAAATAATAATTAATTATCTTCATGTTCATAGATAAAATGATTGCGCCAAAGGTGATTCTAGTTGTTGTAAGTTGAAATGCAGACTCATGCTCAAGCAATGGAAACACAACCTCACACAGAACACCAGGGTGCAATAGAGGAAGAAGCAATGCTATCGCACATGAATAACCTACTCCTTTTCTCTAATACCACTCCCTGAACATATTCCATTTGTGCAGTAATAACATAATAAACCACACGACATGAAACTTACCATACATCTGATAAGGAATGACGAAGAATAGGATGTGCAGGTCCAATATCATGACTATATTTACCTGGTCCACCTGTAATCCTTCCTTTGAACACCACATATTTCAAATGCATCCTAGATTTTCCAGGAATTATAGCTCTATGAGTTGTGTGAAATGTGTTGACATGGAGGAGTAGCTCAATTTTGCTCAGTTACAAATGTTTTGAACTCGAATTGAAAGCAATAGAGTTTTCCATTTCTTTCACGACAACCTACCATTGGTGGAAGACTCATTCATCTCTTCAAATGACCCATAAAGCAGCAGTTACGCAAGATGTTGAAATTGATAAGATCCTTTGTAGCTATTGTATGGATCGTGATGGTGTACATGCACGCTAAAATATGCACATAGAAACTTATAGGTGCCCCAGGCATAAACAAACAATAGTTTTTTAAGTATATTTCCACTTATTGTTACTTTTCTATTGAATCAAAGATGTTGAATATAATTACCAGCATAGATCCATTTTAAATATGGATTTAACATAAGTCGAGAGGAATTAGTTCCAGTTTTTTTATGAGCTCACATTATTTAAATGTTTTGTATAGTTATTTAATTTTTTTTATTTTTAGATTTTTATTTATTTATTTTTTTTCGTAGACATGAGAAAAAGTTCAACTTTGATGACAAACACCCTTACACATCATACTAGGTTGTAGAATGAGCCTCTCAGCTCAATTAATGTATTGAGAATGGTGTTGCAAAAGATTTAGTAGTTACATTCTATCCTCTCCATCTTGCTAGGTAGCTCAGGATTGTTGCAAAACAAAAGACTCCTAAAGACATCTTGTCTATATGTGATACACTTTTCCCCTTTTCAGAGACTCTAAGGGATTCTTACTCTTTCCATGATAGGTACAAGAATATGCAATAAAACTAAGAAATTTCCCCAATGTGCTTGAAGTTTCGACATCTCTTCTATGATCTATATTCGAACCAAAATCTCGTGTTCAACCAGCATATTGTTGTGATTCTTGAATTATTCAATTTTTTAATAATAGAACCTCTTAAAGGCTCAAATATCTTTTATAAACATTTTGTAAGCCTTTTTTAGGTCGTGGATTGTCCTCTTTTTGACACTACATTTCCTTCATCTCCATTCCTTTTATCATAATTTTCTTATGTTTTCAAGCTATAAGGTCAGTCCATATATGCTCAGATACAATAAAAGGTATCAATCATTTATAGTTTATAGTCTTTAGTTTCTTTGTAAAATTTAATCAAAACATCTTTATGGCTACTGAATTGCACTAATTCTGTAGCTAACCAGAAATTATGTAGCTACATCCATGGTTAGACAGGTTCCAACACGTTTGAAGATGAATAAAGCATATAGGTAGATGAAAAATGGTGAACATATGGACATCCACCTATAACACCATCCATAGGGTTCGAGAAATTTGATGGTCAAACCAGAAGTCAACTCTAGTTATGATACTCCACTGTTTTGCAAAATTTGAAGGCAGATCATGGCATCATCAAGTGAGCCTGGGATTGAACCAAAAAAGTTTGGAATCAAAGTTGTGATACGGAAAATCAAAATCTTCTCATGATTTTCTCTTCTTGTAGCAAATCATGAGAAACATGATTCATGTTTCAATTTAAGTACTTCATTATCAAATATAAGCTACCTTCTCGGCTTATATCGCTTCAAACTATTATTCAAAAGAGATTATAAATAACCTTGGAGCGAGGCAATGAACATCTTTAAGATTTGTAATCATTTGCTATTTGAAGACTTCATTTTTTTAAACCAATACTTTGTTTCCTCTTTATGATTAAATGTTGTTGAAATATGTAACTAGGTTCAGTCTTCATAATGGCATATGTAATCATGATTTTATGTATTTAATGAAAAAAGAAAAATAAATTTATTATTTGTGTTCTTGAGGCATGGGTTTCATGCTCAAGGGAATTTTATTTTTAGGTCAAGCACCCATTGAGTGCTTCTAGGCTTGTCATAAAGTCAATTGAGTCATTATCATGTATTAAAGACCCATTTGGGCATGTTACACATTGTAAAGAAAAAATTATTGATTTAAAATAAATTCCAAAGATCCTCCAAAACCTCATCATGGCACAAAGATCAAGTCTGCCTACATGAAGGACAAGTCGGCCTAAAGAGAACAATTCGTACCCCTCACAAGCATATAAATAAGAAGGAATTCAACCTCATTTGCACACTCACTCAAGCAAGTTCGATTTGCACACTCAAAGTTTTTGGGCCTGTCTCTCTCTCTCTCTCTCTTTCATTAGGGTTTATACAATTTTTGGGCTAGAAGAAATTCTAAAGCAGCATTGACGCTGTGAAGCTGCAAGGTCAAAGTTGTGAAGTTGCAAGGTTGAAGTTGTGAAGCTGCAAGGTCGAAGATGTGAAGTTCTTAGGCTGAAGCTTTTGAAGCTGCACCAAGGTTGAAGTTGTGAAGTTGCTAGGTCGAAGTTGTTGAAGCTGTTAGGTCGAAGTTGCAGAAATTGTTGTTAGGGTTCAAGTTGCTAGAGAAGTTGTTGGAAGGTCAAAGTTTGTTGCTGGAAGTTGTGTAAGGAAATATCATCAAGAAGGAAGGATGACTTGGTCTTGGAGGGTCTTGGTTAAGGGCCATAGCTCTTGGAATTCCTCAATTAAAGTTCTATAAGAAGTGAAGGATTCTGGTGGGTTTTCCTCTCAGTTGGAGAGGTTTTGGCCCTAGGTGATCGCCTATATCTTGTGGCATATTGTCTTATTTTTATTTATGATTTGGTAGTTGTTTGATGATAGAGAATTCTAATAATAAGAAGAAAATAAGAATTTAATCAAGTAAAGCAAAAATACATCACAAGCAGTTATCAAAGTGAGAGAAATCACCTACACTTGTTGTCCCCCTAGATTTCTCAACATGGTATCAAAGCTAAAGTGACTACATCAAGAAGGGAATCATGAAGAAGGATACTCTAGGGTCAAAGTATAAAGAGATCATCTTGGAAACATCAAGAGAATCAATCATCGAGAATGACTAACCTTCTAATCATATTGAAAGGGAATAATTAAGAGCATTAACGAAGACCTCAAAACGCTATCTCATCCAAAGAAGGGTTCCACACTTGAAGCGTTCTTAGGAAATTTGTACATTCTATAGTCATTTTCACAAGGAAGGAAGAGAGAATCACTTTTGGGTTTGTTTTTCTAGGCTATATTCTCCACATGTGTGAAGTATTAAGACATCCTTCTACAACATCAAGTATCGAATTTCAGCCACCATCAAGGATCAAGTTTTGTGCCAAGAAAGGTCTCCTTTGCAAGTCAAAATAACAAGAAAAACAAGTCAAGTTAAGTGAATTAGAAAGGAGGAAAATTTTCCATCTTCTAGCCACACGTGTGAACTAGGGTTATTGCAGAAAAGGCCGAAATTGCATAACTTCTACATCAAGCCAAAATTCTAAAGAAAGGCCAAAATTTGAGGTTGTGAAACAAGTTTAAATAGCATTGTCTTGAAGGAAGAAAAGCAGGAAAAAGCATTGTCATCATCTTCAAGGACTCAATGTGATCTCCCTTTGAGCCAAGGATCACTTTTGAAGAAAGGCATCTTCACCAAGAAGACATCTTCTATTATCTACATCATCATAAAAATAAAGAAGGCATCAAGTTGAAGATTTCATCATCTAGGAGTATCTTCACTTGCTAAGTAAGATTTTTTGTATCTATATTTGAATATGTCAAAATGACTTCATATTGCAAGGAGAACAACAAATTGGTTGGGTTGTCAAAAATTCTTGCATGGAAGAAGAGGATAGATTTGATCCTCATAGAAAATGAAGTCGTTGGTCATGTTAAGTGTTTAATTGTCAAACCACCGAAAGAAGAAGTTCAAACTCTACAAAATGAATATATCAAAAGAAGAAGGAATAACCTCATGCTTTATGAGGGTGTTAGAAATAAGAGACCAACTCCAAGAATTGGGAGAAATAATGTCTGACAAGGAAATGACTACCATAGTGCTCCATGCACTACCAGAGGAATGGGGAAACCTCACATCAAACATCTATGGGAAGAAGGAAGCTACTCCATTCAATGAACTATGGTCATTGTGAAAAATCGAAGAAACCAGATTGAAGGAAAGAAATGATGTAGGATCAAGCGAGCAAGATCAAGCATTTTCTACCATGAATAGAAGAAAAGGGAAGTTTGGGAAACTTGGTCCTCAGAAAAAAAGAAGAAGAACATGTCAAAGGTTCAATGCTATGGTTGTCATGAATATGGGCACTACAAGAGAGATTGTCCAAAGCTCAATAAGGAAAAAAAAGAGGAAGGGAAGAAGCCCATATCACTGAAGAAGTTGAAGAAGCTAAAAAGAAGAAATTCAAGGAGGAAGTAAAAGATCTATACTATGATTGAGATAATCCTCCTCACCTAGTTATTTTCAAGTTTATTTTTCAAGTTTTTTGTTGTAAAGTATAGCTATAATGGTAGGAATAATTAGAAGCATGATAGCATCATGTTAGGATATGGAATCATAGAAACATTCGATTGAAAGCAAGAGATCATGACATCATCATAAAGAAGCATGAAAGATAGTTGAAATAAAAGTATATGGTTGTCACCTATAGAAGGATGTAGCTCTTGGTAACCTCATTATAAGCATAAGTAGTACTTATGGGAAAAAGAAAGTCATCTAGTATAGAACTCATTATACATTATTCAAAAGGAGCATTTGCAGGATTAGGAAGATCAATATCCTTCACTGGAATCTTTGTTGGAAGGTTCACCTTCTGGAAGAAGCAAGTGTCTTGTCAGGGATTCCAACTTTTATGGGATGATGGTATGATGTTAAAATAAGTGAGGCATGTCAAAGGATTGAAGTTATTTCAATTAAGGAAGTTGTTGAAGGAAGTTTAAATGACCAAAATAAATGGATGAGGTATGTATTCTTGTACTTGATAAAATAGAGTCATGTCATATGGTTGCGGATATCATGGATGAGTGCTCTACCTCAAGAGCATGATAAAAAGAAATGATCTGCTCCTGTGAAAGGATGCATGAAGGCATGATTCACAGATTGACCAGATGAAATCAACATAATATGTCCTCATATGAAATATGAGGTGGTTAACAAAGTCAAAGGAACTATGATTGGAAGTTCCTCGGAGGAAATGTGTTAATAAAGAAAGGAAGAGATCATGAAAAATGTAACTATGGAGAAGGAAATCAACATCTAAGGACTAGAATATTTGACTATGATATCTCCATGGGAAAGATATGAAGATCCTGATAAAGTCTAAGAAAGAAAGAGACCCTTGACGTTGTATATCTTTTTGGAGATGTGTCAATATATATGCAGGATGATGATGCAAAAAAAGAAATATCGTGATGAAGAGCCATCACAAAAGATAATTTTGATTTGATGTTCATTTTTGGTTTTTGAATAACTTATGGATGGGTAATCAAGGATACCGAAAAAAGAGTTGTGGAAACTAGCACTCATGTGGTGGGATGGAAGATCCTAATGGAAACATGATGTAGAAGAGGTAGTTGTATGAAGGAAAGCTACGTGTGGATTGGAAAATCACTTTCCAATAGAGGGAAGGATGACATGAATAACTTGAGGAAAGTGATGGATGGCTGATGCCCTACAAAGATGAAGGCTCCATAATATTAAAGATAAAGTTCATGACATTGAATGGAGGAGTGCTACAAGCAACAAAATGTCCCATGATCTCCACCAATGAATAAAAATTTATTGCTCTAAACAAGTCCCTAATTAAGAAGGAGCCTATAACAACTTTCTAACTTGGTAGAAATTTGGAAGAAAGTCCATGGTAGCCTGGAAAATTCCTTAGACAAGAGGTAACTTGGAAGTGAGTCCCTGGGAGCTTGGACAAGTCCCTAGACAAGAGGGAGCTTGAGAACATTCCTTTATAGGAATGGGTATATCGTCCCTAGTTGAGAGGGCAAGATAGACACATCATTCTTGTCTTCACTTGGGAAGAAAGAATGGAGGATTGGGTAAGCATCTGACATTCGATACTCTGAGGATGTGGTAGGGCATCCAAGATAAGGGGAGTCATGAAGGACCAATATTATTTGAGGATTGGGAATCCAAGATAAGAATAGTCCTGAAAGGAAATATTCTGTGAACACCTAGGTGGGGTATGTTCCTCGAGATACAATGATGAAGGTGTCTATAAATCATGAGTCTCACAAACCTTGTTCTCTAACCTTGTGGAGAGATAGATATGTTAGTCAAGGCCTTGCTATGCGACAATGTTGGATGATATGATGCTAAAGAAATGGGTTACAAATCTGACTCTTCTTATGAGAATTATTTAGATTGAGAATGTCCAAGTACCTTGTATGGATTATGGATACCTCCCTAGTTAAGAGGGAGCGTTGAAATATGTAACTAGGTTTGGTCTTCATATTGGCATATGTAATCATGATTTTATGTATTTAATGAAAACAAAAAAATAAATTTATTATTTGTGTTCATGATGCATGGGTTTCATGCTGAAGGGAAAATTATTTTTAGGTCAAGCACCAATTGAGTGCTTCTAGGTTTGTCATAAAGTCAATTGAGTCATTATCATGTATTGAAGACCCATTTGGGCATGTTACATATTGTAAAGAAAAATTTATTGAGTCAAAATAAATTCAAAAGAACCTCCAAGACCTCATCATGACACAAAGATCAAGCTGGCCTACATGAAGGACAAGTTCGCCTAAAGAGAGCAATTTGTACCCCTCACAAACCTATAAATAAGAACGAATTTGACCTCATTTGAACACTCACTCAAGCAAGTTCGATCTCTGTTATCTAGGAATAGTGTCCACTCGAATGCTTCTATTCCCACTAAGATGGGTGTCTATCTTAGAAACAAACAATCAAAGTCTACTGTTGTTTCCTTTTATGAAAATAGACGAGAGGAGGAACAAGAAGACCAACCTGAGTCTTGCGCTTGATTTCCTCTCCTTCTTGATAGAGCTTCACCGCTTCTTC
>APFE030027680.1:0-20465 GCA_000404065.3 Pinus taeda | reverse complement strand
AAAGCACATTGATGTTCAGTATCACTTTGTGATGGATATGATAGAAGACAAAAAGGTGTTGCTGGTAAAGGTGGACACTTCGAAGAATACTGCAGATGCATTGACAAAATCTGTGAGCTCTAAGAAGTTCTCTTGGTGTAGAGAAACAATGGGAGTTGTAGGGTTGGATACATGACTAAGCTCTCTTGTCGCCCCCTATGGAAATAAAACAACAAGTGGGAGAATGTTGGGTTGTGTTATATTCTTTCTACAACTAGCCCACATAGTTAACCGGGGGGTTAGAGGGGGGGCGGAGCCCCCCCCTTCGTTGCACCGATTATGTAGCAGAGGGCTCACAAGGGATTTGAAGGGGGTGGGTAGCCCCCCTCTATGGGGTCTAGGGCAGAGCCCCAAGGAAATGTTTTTTGGACCCTATATTAGCTTGGGCAGACCTACCTATGGTTTTGTGCATGGTTTTCGCACATGGTTTTGGACGCAATGGTTTTCGGTCCATGGTTTTGGACGTGATGATTTTCGGTCCATGGTATTGGATGCTTCGGCATGTATAAATATGTATTGTAACATTGAAAGGAACATAATGAAAAAATCAAGCTGGTAGTCATGGTTTTGGGATCCAAGGGAAAATCTTTGTGTATATGTGTTTTATGTGTTATGCTCTCGCATTGTTTATTTTCAATGTTTTAGAATTCGTATGCAGGTAACTTTTGTACTGGGTTAAAACTTACATTATTGTGTTTCTGGTTTAGCCGCACCCAAGAAGACCATGCACATAATAGTAGACGAGTTGGATGAAGGGGTCAAACCAATGCACCAGTTGCAATGGAGGCAAGAGTTCGCTTCAGCAAGATGTCACCATGAGGTGCATGCACACCATCACATATAACCAATCTTGGCATAAACTCACCACCTTCACCATCACAAGCATGTCAAAGAGTTAGTCTCACCACAATAGACTGAGTGTCAGTGGTTCCTTGCTTGGCTTGCTCAATCCATGTTGTCTCACATGAGTACATGTGCATTGTAACGTTGAGTCATGTCAAGTGTCAATAGTTGGACGTAACAGTCATAGAGTAGGCGAAGAGTCATGAGGGTAGTTGAACAGTCACAAAGGGGAATGTCAAGGGTCACCTCACCCTTTGCTATAAATAGTCCCTCATAACTCATTATACAGGATTTTGGTCAACCAAGCTTCTATTAAGACTATCTAGAAGAAACCTTCGACAGTATTGTAACACACCTTGGCTTCTCCACTCCATAGAGCTAGTACATATCTTTGGAGGAGTAGGTAGATGTGGCTATAATGTTTCACTAATGGGGCTAGCAAGTTTACATGGATGTATTGTATGATTGGAACTTAAACTTTTATATAATAAGAGCCAACACATTTTCATGCATATGTTGTTATTGTAGTTGGATTTCTCTAGTTGCCTTAATGTTATATGTTATTTAACTTACGTTTTTGTGTATGTACAGATTCGTATGTAATTATATGAATCTTCTTGTAAATGTATTGTATCTGCTACTAATGTTGTCACTATTCATGTCAACTCCTCTACTGGACACCAGACATACCTTTCACATGAAACTTTCTATAACAATCGTTGCACTTGTTTGGAGTGATCCATGAGTGTTGTACATGTTATTATATGTTGTATGTTGTGACTACCGCATCTATGTGGACTGATCTGCCGGAAGCTATGTATGTCATTTTGTGTTGTGTGGTCCTAGCTGAGTTGGGACTGATCCCTTTCAACCTGGAACTCACCTTCACCCTTATCTACCCCCTTATGTGTTAGAACCTCTCATACACCTTCCTTGACTCACTACAACAGTCACATCCTTGTTACTGACAAAGTTATCTTCCTTGTCTCTATGCTACATCGCGGTCAAGGCATTACCTTACGACCCACTGCTAGGACTCCTACACCAAACAGTCTGAGGTCTAATTGGGACTTCTTACCAGGGAGATCCCCTTATCATGTTGGCGAGTCCAACACCATAAACATAATGTTACTGAGTTTAGGAGTTTCATTGGAGTGACATAATACCTAAGGAAATGCATAGCCTTGTTTTCAGTGGAAGCAACACTGCTCCATGCCATAACAGCAAGTGGCAAGAGTTTCCATTGGTGAAAAGGTCAGTAGAAGGGTTTTGATGAGTTAATGAAGAAGATCAATGAAGCACCAGTTCTGGCATTACCAAACTTTCAGTGACCCTTTGAAGTGGAGACATATGTGAGTGGGTATGCTATGGGACTTGTCTTGATGCAGGGAGTAAGGCCTATATGTTACCATTTTGAATTTTTTCATGGGGCAGTGCTTAACTACCCTACCTACAATAAGGTTCTTTATGCCATGGTGAAATATATGAAGAAGTGGAAGAAATATCTTATGGGAAAGGAGACAATAATCCACACAGATCTCCATCCATTACAGTACTTGCAGGCCCAAAATAGGCTACAATAGACTAGGCATTACAAGTGGATGGGGTTTTTACAACAGTTTCATTTGGTGATCAAGTATAAGAAGGGCAACACAAACAACATGGTTGATATGCTTTCAAGGCCACCCACATCAAAGATTACAACTTTGGGGACTCATATGCACATGGAGCCATTCACCCATGATGCATACATAGAGGCATATTCAAAAGATGAGGACTTCAAAGAGATGTATCAATAGTTGCATAGTCAAATTCATGTGCATGATGGCGACAACACCATTGACTACCATCTCTAGGATGGGTTACTCTACAGGCTAGATAAGTTATGTGTTCCTAAAGCAACTGATTTAGAGAGGCCCGCACCTCTAAGGTTGTAGGGAACTTTGGTGTAAGTAAGACTGTGTCTAACTTGCAGAGGTATGTGTATTGGCCCAAGATGCCAGAGCAAGTAGCTAGGTTAATAAGCGGATGCATGATTTGTTGTACCAGCAAGCATAACAATAGGAAACAGGGTCTATATCATCCCTTACCTGTACCTACTTGTCCTTGGGAAATATTTTCCATGGACTTTGTGGGAGGTTTACCAACAACTAGGAAGGGACATGACTACATGTTCATGGTATTTTATAGTTTCAACAAGATCTGTGTTCTAATGCCCTGTAGAGATACCACCATCGAACAATAAGCAACAAATTGTTCTTTGGACAGGTCTGGGTATACTTTGGGATACCAAGGAGTATCATTTCATGAAGAGATATAAGAGTTCTTAGTTCATTCTGGACTACATTGTGGGAGAAGATGGACATGAAGTCGAAGAGATCTACAACATTCAATCCACATACAGATGGGAAAACATAAGTAGTCAACAAGACTTTGGTGCAACTTTTGAGCGGTTACAACCAGAAGCATCCAAAGACCTGGGATGAAAATATGGTATATATACAACATTCTTATAATAGAAAGGCCCACACTTCTACAGGAAAGTCCCCATTTGAAACTTGTTTTGGATATTTGCCACTTCACCTTTGGATATTGCATATGGACAACAAGGAGGAGTGAAGAAACACCTTGCATGAGATGCTTTGAGAGCTGCAAAATTTATAGAGAAGATCAGGAAGATCCATATACAAGTACAGGGAACCCTACATAAGTCACAGTTGAATTATAAGGCCAGACATGATCAACACAGAACAAAGAAATCATTCAAGGTGGGAGACATAGTATGGCTACAGTTGAACAAGGAGAGGCTGCAGTGGCTTGGTAAGAAAATCAAGGCTCTAAGATATGGTCCCTTTGAGATATTGGAAAAGGTAGGTGATAATGCCTATCGACTTAGTTTACCACCATATATGCGCATTTAATTAGTTTTAAATGTAGATATTTTGAAATTCTATGAGCCTTCGATGTTAGATCAAGAAGAGGAACATGTCCTACCTTCTATGGAGGATTTGGCACCAGACACTCATGTAGAGTTGAGAGAAGATACAGTTTTGTAGAAGAGGTCTAGAACTACAAGACAAGGGCAACAAGACCTTTGGCATATTGGGTTGAAGGGACAACTTCCAGGAAAAGCTAAATGGTGCACTAGAGAGATGGTGGAGGAAAACTTTCCTCCTCATTGAGTAAAACCTTTTAGGGACCAAAAACCTCAAAAAATGGGGAGGTGTGATCCGAATTGGATCATTATATTGTTTTTAATCTATCCCGATGCATTTGGAGTGGAAAAAGTTGAGCAATCAGCGCACGAGGCCATTTTTACCGACGAGACCCAGTTTGCGAAATAGGGTCTGAAACCTTTCAGGAGCATTTTTAGGCATAAAACAATGATTTTTGGGGGTAAAAAATTGTCTCCTAAGTTCCACACCTTCTCATGTTGTTCTACATGTAGAAATATTTCCAACGGCGCAACAATCACGTCAATCAGAGTCTGTATGAAAAATTTATGCCACTCAGAAGTTGACCTTCCTGTTTTCACACCTATAGTTCAGGACAATGTTGTGTCATCCCCCATTATTCATGGAAAAGGGGTAAGCCATGTGTTTTTGATGTAGAAGACTCTAGAAGAGTCTATTTTGTAACTCTAGTTAAGAATTGATGTAGTCAAACTTAACCACTAGTAGGCTATCGGGGTGTGTTATAACCAAGCCACTAGGAGGAAGAGGGATTCCATTCTTTCGAGAGAATTTTGTTCCATAGATGAGTAAAGATAGTTAGGAGAGATAGGAAGTAGAGCACACAGAGAGGATTTGTGCATTGTATTAGCCCATGGGCAACATACATTACTTCTTTTTATCTACAACCATACTTCCAGATGGAAAAAGAGAGCGAAGCAACCTCACCTTCTAGCTAGGTTTTCTCTCGAAAGAGTTTCCCAAAGAGAATATCTTATGTCTTATGTGCGTGTGAGCTTGTTTTATTCGTTCTCTACTTTTCTACATAATTTACATTTCTATGCATGCACTAATTATAGTAAAATCTACAAATCTAGAAATCAAATAAAACTGTAATAGCGTAGAATATCATATTTTTAATATAATATTATCAAATTTGTTGTGACGAATTGTCCAGTGTAATATCCATGACAATTTATGGATCAATTGAACAAGCATGGAAAGAAAATTTCGATTTTAACAATTTAGTACAAATAACTAAGTCATTTTTCAAGTGCATTGAACATGATCTCGAAGGAGACATGTATTTCGTAAACAATGACTTATATTATTCTATCTAGAGGCTTGATTTACTTTCTAATATAGAGAATTAAAATGCAGGAATTTTCGAATGCTAATCAGATGAAGAAAATCAAAGTTTCATGGTCTTAGAGAATCATAAGACTGGAGAACATTGTCTCTGAATGTGAAAACATAGTGAATCAATGAGCATATGCTTATGTAAAGGTTGAACAGATTTTGTAGGATCTAAATGGTCCATGCATCACATGTGACTTTGGATTAATTTTGAGAAATATTTTTACAGTTGAATTTTATAAGTTAGGAAACTTTTCTAACACGTGTACTCTGCATAGCTTCCTCTGCGTCTCCACACTCTGCATGGTAATTGTTCATTGATACATTGTGTAGAGTGATTAATATTAAGTGAATTTGATTGTTTAAAAACAAGTATTGTGCAGAAAGGCGTGTGGGAGTGTTGTGCGGAGGGAGAATGCATGCAAAAGTGTGAAACCTTGTGGAAGAAATATTGTGTTTGTTATTGCGCACACTTGTTCTACGATGTAAATCACAAATTAAAAAATCTAAGTTTTATGAATATTTTGTAACGAAATTTTAACAAGTGCTCATAGTTTCATTGGTTAGGTGCTCATCATGAATTTTTTTGACATGCATGTTTCCAACACATACTCGATTAGTTCTCGAGGGGGCTTATTACGAATGCTTTTCCCAAAGTGATTTTTTATGTGCTCTGTTAAGTTGTCATCTTACTAGTTGTCGAAATCGCTAGTGAATAATGTGTTGTAAATACTGAGAGGGGGTGAATCAATATTTCTTAGCAATCAATAATTTGTTAATATTTCAGAGAATTAGTTAATATTCAACACTATTTAACATTAATTAGTTTCAGATAGAAAATCAGTAAACGACACCATTAAATGATGCATAATAGAAACAAAGAGTTTTAGGTGGAAAACCCCCTCAGGGTCAAAGACCACTTAATGCTTCTTAATATTTGTCTTCTTTAAAAAGAATAATTACATCAAGTTTTCAGATCCAATTGAAGGAGGCTCCAAACTTTAGGACACTCTGGTGCCCTATTTACCAGCTGCTACTGGACAAACACTCCAACACCATATGCTTTATCAACTCCCACTCAAAGGAAGATCTAATTCCCTATGCTTTATTAGCTCCCCCTCAAAGGATGTTCCAATGCCTTGTTGTAGGCTCCAACTTTCCCTAGCACCAATAGGCCACCCTAAAGTGTTCTTAGGCTCCAACCTGAAGGTGACTCGAATCACCTGCCTCACACCACCCTGCCACCCTGAAGAGTCAGTGGATCACGTTTCACAATTTTCATACTAGATCCCCTATGCTTTGAATCAATATAAGGAAAATATAATTAAGGTTTGATTACTCTGCGCGGTATGCATATCACGTCAAGTCATGGAAGCCTCATACTTAATCTAATCGCTATACTTCAACCACTATTAACCATACCTGCCTTGGCTCAAACACAATGCCAAATCATGTCACTACACAAACCGCATATCAAACCCAAGAGTCTTCTTCTCCATTAGTTGTATTGCCAAACCCTAACTACCACATCAACTTATCATTGCACAATACATTGTCATTGTTTCTGCTATACAAAACCAATTTTTCCAAATATCACTATGTCAAGTGTTATTGTATCATCAACCCACATCCACACAATATGATCAGGTAACTGTCATGTACAAGTAATACTATCAATTACCAAAATATACTATCAAATACAAAGTGCACTCTCATGTGGATTAATGTTTCTTCTACTTAATCACAATGCAAAACCTTAATCACTATTATATATGAAAATAACTAAAATAATTATCACATCTTCCCTAGTCTATAATTGCTCAATTTCTAGTAGAAAACCTAACCGTTATCATGTATATTTTTATGAAAATTATTGTTGTATTAATCTCATATGTCACCATCATGTGAGGGTTCTTAGCATATCAAAGGTTGATCAAAAAATTATTGCACTACTATACCTTATAAGTGACACAATGATATCTTCCAAGTGCATACATAGATGTAGTCTAATAAACAATGTTGCTTTAGTCCTTCCAATAAAACACTTATGTCTACTACAAAGCATTGTTGCCGATGTTTTGGCAAAAGAATGACTATTGTATCTAAACTACTAATAATAAATTCTCATAATGAGACCTCTCACCATAAGTTATAGTTGTTGTTTATGTTAGCTTCACACTGGAACATGTATGTATATATGTATGTATTTCTACATCACTTCTGAGCAATAGACATTTGAATTTAACATTATTTCTAACCACAAGTTTGTATGTGAATAGAGATAAGGCAGCAGAGAATGGTGAAAAAAATCAATATTTGAATTAGTGCATATTGATACTTGAATTTGTTCAACTTAACATGAGTTGCAATCCTTCCATACTGTTGTAGATGATTTTAGAATTGACCTTAACTACTCAATCTTCATTTTAGTGTACTATATGTGCTCAAATTGACTTAGAGAAATCCTATAAAATATAATAACTGTTAAGTGAGTGTATAAATTATTTCTTAAGCTAAATTTACTCTATATATATATATATATATATATATATATAAAGTAAATTATATATATATATATATATATATATTATATATATCTATATAAATAACTGTTAAGTGAGTGTATAAATTATTTCTTAAGCTAAATTTACTTTATTATATATAAAGGCTACAATAATTATGATTAAAAGCCAATCCTTCAAACTCCATTACAAATCCTTTCGTTGTTATGTAATAAGAGAATTCCCTAGCTGTAGGTATAACCACTACTAAAGAAATATTTATGATAAAAATATCCTTGTTGCGTTAGTGAATAAGTGCCCAAAACTTTGGATTGCCTTCAATAGAAAACCTTGATCTGTTACTAGAGCCGAAGCATAGTTAAAGGGCATCCCTTTTTAGGTCTAAAGGGTCCTTGTTGTTCTAAGATTTTGTGCCCTAGATGAGGGCCAAATATCTACAATAAGGACTAGACTCCTATAATTAAACTAATGTCCAAAAAAATCCCATAACATAGAAATAAAATACAATAAAAACCCTTATTTTGACATTGTTGTACAAGGCCAAAGTTGATAATCACAAGTCCAAAGTTTAGATGGTATGTAATAAAAACATTTTGTTATCCTTCAGAGATAAGCCTCTCATTCATATCTTCTCTCTACTTCTTGCAAGGTGACTTCCAAGAAAATTGAACCTCCAAACCAAAGGCAAATATCCAAACCCTTTCCTCTCTCTTGATCTCTATGTTTTACCTCAAAGAGCCAATGATTTCAGAGGTTATATTACTAAATATATTTCATTTTTTTTGTGTGGGTGGATAAGTCATATAGATCTCTTTTTATAGACTAATCTCGAATTAGAAGGGGCTTCAAGAAGAGTAGTCATTGGGGGAGAACGGATTCACGATAGTAAACGTTGGAGTATTTCTTATTAATTATATGTTTAAATTTTAATTTCTTAGGACCCAAGCATTAGCCCTTGGAGAGAATACTGGCATTTGACAAGGGTTAAAGCCCCTTGTAATACTTAAGGTATTGTTATGAAATATTTTAACCACATCTACAATGGAGGAACCCTTCTATCTTAAGTTCAATAAGTGTTATCCCATGGTAGGGTCATGTCACCATGCATGGGGTTTTAGCCCATGAATTGGGGTCTTTGACTTCCAAATTGAATATCTCCCAAACTATGAGGCCTATCAGGGAATTCCATGTACCACTAGAAACATCTTAACAATGAGAATGAAATAATGAGTATCTCCAAGGTAAAACTAATGATTTTCTACACCAAAAAATTATGACAAGTTTAGGATATGTCCTTACTTCAAGCAACCCAAACCTAGAACTTAGGGTTTCCAGCCATCCAGCAGTGGAGCTTCCAACTTGATGTAATCTAGACAAATACAAGAGAATTCATTAACTATTTAACATCAATAACTGGTGTTTAGTCAAAGTCAAATTCCAAGGTTAACATCAATCAAAACACCATCCAACAAAGTGTTTTTCTAAGTGTTGTGCATTTTTCTTGTTAGCGTAAGAGTTATTCATAGAAGTTGTTTTCAAAGAAAATGATAGATTTTACGATATTTTTATCAGTTACATTGTGTTTCCTTTGTTTTGTGATCCTAAAAACCATCCTTACAGAAGAGTTTTACGAGAATCAATGTAGATATATGCATATGCTATTAATGTGTATAATTTTTTCTTCTATTATGACTTTATTGTGTATAGCTATTGATGGGCCTCTAAATTAGACATATATTAAGACCCATGCCTCTATTTTAAAACATAAATTAAGGCCTATGACCATCCTTCAACACATTAAACCTATTTTTTTGCATTAGATCATTTATTTTTAACTTTAATATATTCATTAGAAAGGTTTATGAATAATTGAATATTTGTGCCTAGTATTATTTATTTTTGTGGAATATTATGAGAATATTGGGCAGATTATGAAGAGTTGGAGGGGGAGGTTATTTAGGGACTTGTTCCCTACTACTAGAGGATAAATAATAAATATTAAGTCAAAAATATATTACGGAATTATGGTACAAATGGTGGAACTCCAATGATTGAGAAAATCTAGGAATGTGTTCCACTAATCAAGGAAGCAGATCCACTAATCAAGGGAGAAAATCCACTAAACAACGGATTTCGGTGGGGAAAGCTTCCTCCATTCATGGGGAATGATTCTTAATCATTTTGTATAAGTACCAAGTCGAATTTTCCTCTAGGGAATGATTGAGAAAATCTAGGAATGTGTTCCCTTCCATTTAATGCAAATTCCTAGTATTGGGGACTAGATCCACTAATCAAGTGATTTTGATGGGGAAAGCTTCCTCCATTCATGGGGAATGATTTATAATAATTTTGTATAAGTACCAAGTCGAATTTTCCTCTAGGAGGAGATTTTCGTTAGTGTTATTGTGGAGAGAGCTTGTATTTTTGCAGTTCCATTGTATTTTCTTGCAGGGATGTAATTATATTGATGAAAATAATGAAGATTGGTGTCATGTTCAACTTCTAAATCTTGTTCTCCTCCCTAGGTATCTAATTTTCCTTGGGCTTGGCCATCCCAGGAACCTTAGAGGCCTTTTGAATCATTTTATTTCCTTCTTTTCGTTGCTTATTCACATGCATATCTAGTTTTTATTTTTTTCTATTTTTGTACTTAGTATTAATGATTTTTTGCTATAGGATTGAGTTAAATGGTTGATGTAAGTTCTTTTTCAGGATCACAAGCATTATTTCATCCTTGGAAAAACTTTGGAATTTCATAATAATCTTTGAGTTTCTTGGATTAGTCTTCTTATTCCCAAATTTAGATTGCTCGACCTCTTTTTTAGCAAAGAACAATAAATTTCTGCTATTTTTTAGAGCATGCTAATGAGCTTAAATCAAGTTGATTCCACTTGAATTAGATCATAAAAAAATTCTAGTTCATAATAAAAATTACTCCATTGCATTTTCACTTGATTTGGTTAGGCATTTTTTAGATTTACTAGCTCACTAGTTGTCGAATTTCTAGAATTTTTGACTAGTGAAGTTTTTAATTTTTTTTGCATGGGTTAACAGAGGTCTTTTTGAGTGATTCCACTTGGAATGGGGACCTAAGACATCCTATTTAATACCAAAATTTGTTCCATCCAATTTGGATTTTATTTTCTTGGTAATTCGGTGAATTATAGTAAATTTGTACATCCTGTAAGAAAATCAGGGGATCGTGTAGGAAATCATTGTAGCATCCTATAAGAAAGCATGTTTTGAGGCCGAATTTAGGGAAAAGCCTCTAGGAAGTATAAAGGGGTCCCTACTTGTCTCCCAAACCTTCTGACCATTCACCATCATCTCCAAGCCACCTGCCACATCACCAAAAGAGATTATCTTTCACACTCTCACATGAAAAAAAGACAAAACGAAAAACAAATTTATTTTATTCATTTACATGCACAACAGTAGAAAGTTTTATGGTTTGAATCTGCATGCTTAGGACAATAGGATTGCATACATGTTAACTTAGAATTGTTTTGAAGCAAAGCCTCTTAGCACTTAGTTAAAAAATGGTGTGTTTTAGCATTTGAATTCATTCTCTTTCCTTGTACTTTCTTTCTTGCAATAGGTTAAGGTTCCATTTAGAACATTTCATTTTCTGCAATTAGTTTAGGATTTGGCTTTAGTACATGCATTCCATTACATCATGGCAGTAAAGGAAGGACACATTGTATGCCGCACATATAGTGCGGACACCTCTTAAGTTTGTATGAACCCTAGGTTGATAATTAAAGTTGGTAGCATTGGGAGTTGCAACATTCTTGTTGCAATACTGAGGTTCATCAGCCATACCATTTTTTTATTTTCCTAGATGTTGTTTATGTTGTGCTTATCTTGGATAAATAGTTCATAGTGAGTTTACAACATGTTTAAAGTGTGATTATTAAAGCATCAACAAAGAAGTGCTTGTTTGTTATAAAGAAAGATCATGTGGATGCAATTCTAAGGCAACATAATCTACTTCATTTAAACAATTTTGCATGTGTTGTAGGATATTGTCTATTCAATGTTATGTGAACTCTATTTCATTTTAGATACACATAAACAGAGTTATGTGAAGGAACGATAGAAAATTTCAGAAAGTGTTTAGATGAAAAAAACGTGAAAGCAATATTATCTTATGAACGTTAATTGAACATAGATGCATTGATAAATATGCATGGTATAAATAGTCCAAATGTTTACTTAGAAAGGATGACAAAATCAACTTCAACTTCTATGATTGTGGAAGAACGAGGACTATGGAGGGGACATATTTTGTATGCATTAGCTATCGAATTGGCTAAAAACTCCGATAAGGCTTTGGTCAAAGACAATAGTGAAAATATATTTGCATTTTAATTCAAATTTATGCAAATAAAGTTACAACATATTGATCCATGGTGAAAATCCAATTGCCATACATTTTGAACCACTTCTGTAAAAGAAAAATTTTAATAAGAACTTGTTGTGAACATATAATGAATATAACATACAGAAAAATAGAACATAGATGGATCCAAATAGAGGAAATCATGAGTAGACATATGTTTGAGATATTTACAAAGTTTAAGAGTATTTACAGTGAAAGTTTTTTTTAAACAATATGTTAATTGACAGACAATGAATATGAGGTTTCTTGTTTATGACACATAACTGCACATACTTTTTGCAATGTAATCATGCATAATGATTCAATTCCATTAAACTACATATAAAAATACATGAATGAATATGAAATTCCTTGGACTAGCAGATTGGCATGAATACATTATACATTAGCAATGCCATATGAAAAAGGGAAGATAGAGGGTGGTCCTTTTGTTTATGATTGGATATGGTATATCTTGAATATAACTATATACATATGTTTTGTTGATACATTGTATTGTAGTTGAATGTATTGTATTCAAGAAAGACGCAACAATACTCCATGTTTTGAAATTTGGAAAGAGTGTAGGTCATTTTCATTATCAACCTCTCAAATAAATAGTACAAGAAAATACTTTTCATGTTGTATTGAAGTAGTTAATGAAGAGAAATATATATAAGAATCCTATAAAAAACATAGTGATGATTGTGTGAATGGGTTTGAAAACATGAACATAGATGAATATGTCATAAAACTTGGAAGATATTATCAATGCAAACAATATATTGTGGCTATTATTACATCAACTCAAAAACATATAAGAAACAAGGACATTTCGAAGCAAGTTTAGTTAGAAAACCATGCAAAGGATCGAATTCTAGCTTTAAAAAAATTAACATAGATGAAGATACTATGGAACTTAATACAAAGCTTGTCAATGTAAACAAGATGCCACGTTCATCGTTGAATCAAATCAAAAAATACATAAGAAACAATAATGTTATGAAAACAAGTCTAATTAGAAAATGATTGAAATGACCAAAATCAACATAGAATATGATCTTTCCAAATAAACACAAGGAATCATTGCAAATGTTTGATTATAGATTTGAAACAATGGCCAAACAACAATATTTTTGGAAAATAAAAGATGTTCATGTTTATGATTGTGCAATATGCAATCAAACTTGGCTTAAAAGAGATGTCATAGAAAAACAATTGACCAATGTGTCTAAAGGTAATTTTATGTGCAAAAAAGATTCAGACAATGACAAAATTATCAATTTTGTAGTTCTAGAGTGGACTAGACATAATAGACAAATTTCCATAGTGAAAGAACTTTATGAATTGGAAGAAAGACTAATCTCACTAAGATTACCATTTTTGTAAATACAGGAACTTGGGAAACATTTTAGAAAACCACAATTGGCATTAATTGGTTAACTAATCAATGTACTTGCTGACACATTTCAAATTTGAAATGACCCTCGTTACTTGTGTATGATATTATAGAATTAGAATGAATGCTCTACACTAGTTAATTTTACATGATTCCAGGTACTTTGGTGATGTCATTGACTATTTCATTGTAACAAAATTCTAAAATCGAGGAAGCTAGCATGAACATGGATTGTTATAGATAAAAAATGCTCCTATCTATGGAACAAGTATGAACATTGAAATTGAAATTTTCATTGATAAGTACTTGTGCTGTGATTGAAGAAAACTACCTACAAATCTGAAAACTATTCAACATCATCGTCATACAAAAACTTATAGGAAAGGGAAACAAATGCATTGCATGCTCAATTTTCCAATTCCACCAATGTGAAAGATGTAAATACTAGAGCCTATGGAATCTAATAATGAAAAAACAAAAGTGAATGGAAGAACGATATCTGATGCATTAGAAAATATGGAACATGATGAGACATACACATTTGATAGTTTTCTTGAAAAAATAGGTATAAGTGAATCTAATTACAACCATGCAATTCATTGTACTCTTAAATGAAGAACAATTTTATTGAAAAGAGAGCCAATAGACATATGGACTAATATCTTTGCATATTCCATTAATTTTGGGTGCAAATGCTAATGCCCAATTTGTACTTGACTCATATGCTATAACTACTTATTGTATTTCATATATGACAAAGTGAGATAAAACAATGACATAGATGTTTAAAATTATACAAAGTGAATGCCAAAAACCCGATGGTGATATCATAGAAACAATTGCAATACTTGGAAAAGCTTTATTGAACTTACAATAAAATCTTGCACAATAAGCTTTACTAAAAAAACCAAAAGAATTGGAGCATGAACCGAATGATTAAGAAAACATAACATGTTTATCAATTATCAATCACTATGTGCAATGACCAAAAGATATTGAACATGTATGCTTAGTGGAATTTGCATCGTGTTACACTCTACAAGGCAGGAAAAGAAGAGGTGTTGAGAGACCATACATTATAAAATACATAAGGTATAATAAACATATTGATCTTGATAACTATTACAAAGAACAATTAATGTTATATGTCCCATATCATATTGACAAGACCAGTTTTAAAGAACAATATTCGACATGGGAAAATGCATATTTATTATTTAAAGAAATAATAAAATGAAATGAATGAAAGTTCACAAATGAAACGATGACATGGAATGATATTGGCAACATAGAAATTGAGCTTGAAAACAGAGAAAATGAATTTTTGAAAGAGATATACCTACATATGAAGAAATAGATAACAAAAAATGTTATGAAGAATACGACATCGAATCAGATTTTCAATATTTGCAAAAAGATTTAAATGAAAAATCAATAGTTGGGAGACCTTATCAACTTGTAAAACAACTACATATACTAGAAGAAACATAATTCTATAAAATCATGAGAATGCTCAACCCAAAACAAACAAAAATAGTGACAGAGAAAAAAAATCCATATTGGACATTGTACATAATTGTAATAGGGGGTGCAAGCATTGAAAAAACATTTATTGTTACAACATCATTCCAATCTCTAATTTTCTTGTACAACAACATTTTGGAATATGACCTGGCTTAGCTAATGAATCATAACATATACAAGGAAATCAATGTTTAATGTGGGTGGTATAACGTTGCATTCTACATTTAATTTACCATTTAAAAAATCAAAATATATTTTGCTTAAAGGTGAAAAATTAGATACATTGGAAAAATATTGTGAAAAACTTCGTGTTATGCTTATTGATGAGTCATCTTTGATAGGTTCAACATTATTATACAAAGTTGAAAAATATTTGCGAGAAATAAAGCATACTCCGTTGGCTTATTTCAGAATTATTGATGTAATATTTTCAAGTGACTCGTTCCAAGCACATCCTATCAAAGATTCTCTATTTTTTTAACAACCAATTTCAGTAAAGGAAAAAACAACAATACAATTTTTGAAACGAAAAAGTGAAATTCTATGAATTACATACCACAATGTGTCAAAGAGACAACATATTCATTTAATTCCTTGACAAAATGTGAGTGAATCAATAATACGATGAAGACATAAAATATATAAATGATAAGTTCTATAGACTTGCTCCACTAGATCCATTGTTTCCATATTTATTTTACAGGAACAAGGATGTACAAAGTATAACAAAAAAATGTTCTTACATGTAAAGGAAGAGCTAATAGTTCTTGATGTGATTGATGAATATGATAGTAAGGAAATAGGCTATGTAGAATATGAAAAAACAATGGGATTACCATCAAGAATCATTATCAAAGGCAATGTTCTCGTTGAGCCATATGCAAGAAACTATAATAAAGGGATGGCCTTGTTAATGGCATGGATGATATACAAAAAATATATGAAAAATAGGAAAAATGTTGATGTATTATGGATAGATTTTGTAAATCCAGACATTGGTAAACTTCAAAGAAACAAGTACCATGAACTATATGATAAAAACATTTCATCTAATTGGACTCCAATATTACATGTTGTAAAAACATTTACATGTCATAACAAGCACTTTAAAACTATAGCGCGGAAAAAAATTATAATATAGTTAGCCTGTGCTGGAATAAATCATCGATCACAGGATTTAACATTGAATGGACTTGCATTTGATCCAACTAGTATATTGACACATGCACTAGTTTACACAACATCGTTACATGTTAGAACCATGGAACCATTGTATCTTCTTCAAAAACTAACACAAAAGAGCTTTTGTGTGAATAAGAAAATATTAGAAGAAATGAAATGCTTAAGAACTGAAGCGTCATGGAAATAAAAAATACATAGACAAGCCAATAGAAAATGTAAATACTTTAATGATTGTAACTTTTAATACATGAAGTCTACATGCTCATGTGAATGACATTGTGTGTGGTGAAGATCTAATGACTATTATGATTTTTTGTATCTAGGAAATGCATCTAAATTTTTTGTCATCAAATAATGAATTTTGCAAATTAAATTTCAACATATCAAATTGTCTTCAGGGAGTACTTACTTGCATACAAGAAAACATGGAAATCATATCAACAAAAAACATTTTCAATAACATAATCAAACTTGTTTTGTTAGAAGTATACTTCCAATGTCGAATGCGCATAAAAAATGTGTATGTTGCACCACTTGTATTTGTTTCAAAAATCATTAAAACAATAACAATTGCAAAGGCGTAATTCACGCCTACTGATTACCTTTCTATACTTATTGTAAGTTTCAATATTGACGTTAATTCAAATAGAAATTGAAGCAAAAAAATATTAGAGTACGTGCACTCCAAAAAAGTACAAGAAGTAATCAGAAATTTTATTTCGAGAATAAGATAATTATTGATCACATTTGGACAAATTCATGTTTGCATACACTTTGTGTGATTCTAATCTTGCATAGGCTATGCATTTTGTTTTGAAGCAATAAATTTTGTTGGTAATTATAGATGTAATACAATAGGTTTTTGTAAGTCTTAGTTATTTCATATAGGTTGAAACAATACATTTGTTTGTTCATTCTCATGCAGAGTCCATAATGGATAAGTAATTAATTTAACTATTACAAGGTGATAAAGACCATAGATTGCAGGAATCATATAAACTTTCAAGGTATGAATATTCTTAAATCTTTAAGAATTTGTTTTTTTTATTTTTAATTATTTTATAACTCATATTTTTAGTTGTATTATCATAACTTAAGCTAATTTTTGGTTGCACAAGTGCAAAAGTTGCGAGTTGGGATATCAGAAAAGTCTCATTATGGATATAAGAAACCTCTAGAATAAAAAATGTTGATCATGGTAAACCAAGAGTGTTACACAAAATTTTGTCACTATCCTTGTACTCCCCATTCCATGATATTGGAGGACCTCTATAGTGAACCCTACATGTTTTCCCTTCAGGAGGAAACTCCCATTGTATCCCTCTTCATGAGCAAAACAATTCCCTTTTGCATCATTTCCCAAAAATCTTCTATTTTTCCTAGTTTACAAGACCGGCGTTAATGACCCATGTCCTCCTCATGCCACTATGCAGGGATTATAACTGTCCCTAGCATCGACTAGAGTGGTTGGGCCTTTTTCCAGTCACGTCGATCCTCATTTGGAAAGTTTTTTAAATAAGGAGCCAAATCTTCCAACTCTAGAAGCTTCGTAATGAAAGTCTGGTAAATGGTTAGGTCGGATGGGATCGAGGAACCATCTCCCTTCCATCCATGCTATATAAGCCTCCATTTTTCCCAAGCACAAGCTAGGGTGTGTGTGTGCTAGTTCTAATTAGGTTTTGGTTAAAGTTTTTATTGTGGAGTAATTAGCAAGTTATTCATAGTTGTAACTCTCTAGTTGTGTGTGAGGGAGAAGTGTGAATTTGGTTTATTGTGGAGACCAAAGGGAAGAGCCTTAAAACTATCGATGTTGAGGCCATCATGGAAAACTAACAGAAGTTTGTGGGAACCCGGATTTGTCAGAGGAGAACAAAAATGTTAAAACAATGGTTGTAATCTCTTCTTAATTTAATATATATGAAATTATCGATTGATTTCCTACATAATATGTCATCTCACATGTCTATGGCTTAATGTTTCTTGACTTGTTAAGTAGGTTGAATTACAATTTGTCTATTATAATAGTTGTTGTTTGCTATTGTTTAATTTTTTTTAGGTGCTCGAAGAAGGAAACGAGAAATAGTTGGAGTGAGGAAGCAAAGCCATCACCAAACAGGATAAGTGGACTAAGAGGTAGGCCCTCTTAATTGGTCTAACCTAAGGAAATATTCCATAGAATGAATCAGTTGCAGCTAGACCTGTTCTCAGTTTAGAGCAATTGTCTATGTCCACACTTAGAATTTTACTTTTCCAAAATTGGCGACTCCATTGGGGAAACCAATCCTTTTGTTTGCTTGCTTGAAATTTCATGGTTTTGTGTGAACTTTCCTAGTTTCACCATTTCCATTTAGTTTTGTCTGCTTTGCTTTGTTTACTGCTCTGGGTCTGAAATTCACAGTAGCAAGTCTGGTCTCAACTTTTGAAAATTTTTATGTTTTCCTTTGCACCCTCGCTCAACATGCTTATTTCGTTGAGAGTCACGCCGACCAACACGATATGCTCAAAAACAATCGCGTCAAACCCCTTCTGCCACATGTTGTCAGTTAGGCAGTCGCGCCGATGCCTATAAGTGAAGATTAGGGTTCACCCCAAATCTTGGCCAGTTTGTCTTTCTCCCTTTATTTCTACCTTGTAATTTGTTTATATTGTCTTCTCCCTATCTGGAAAGCTACATTTCACTTGGTTTATTTGCTTGTTGACTTGCCTTCTTTTTTCTTGATTTCTTGGGTCCTTAGATGTTTTGTGGCCCTAGGTCATCTAGGTTTTCATCCATTCAGTTGATTGTGAACTAAGTGAGTCAAGTTGTTGGTGAATTTACTCCTTGCATTTCGTTTATAGTCCTCTTATGGCTTTGGTTTCCATCACACAAGTTTGAAAAGTTTCATTTGCTTGTCTAAAAGTCCCTTTTCCAGCATAGATCACATTTCTTGTCTTGTTTTCGGTAGAGTCACTATGTCATTGGTTGAAAGAGATTCTTTTTTTGTGTTTTTCATTTGCTTGAGAATCAATTGTCTCAAAAACATTTTCATTGAAATGTTTTATGAAAAAATCATTTTGTCATTTCATGAAAAGTACATAACTATGGTTATTGCATCGATATGTTACATTAGTTAGTACCATCGAAGACTAAGAGTTGCATTTGCATTTGAAAAAGAAAAATAATTCTCTTTACTTTTGAAAGGAATATTTGGAGTGTGCTTGTTAGGAAACTAGGAATTGGAATGAATTTTTCATTAGTTTATTTTTTCAAAAAGTGAAGTAGTGAAAAATAATTTTGCTTTCAGATGCTTGGTTGTTTGCATTTGATTGTGTTTTCTACCCTCTCTAGTGTAGACAATTCATCGAATTGAAAGGGTCTTGTCTCATTTAGCCGCATTTAGGACTTTTCGAGTCACATCACTAAGGCCTGAAAATCAAGCCATAATTCAAGGTAAAATTTAAAATGAGCTCAAGTAACCTAAGGCTCATTTGAAACCTAATGATCACATCTAGAAGGTCTAGGCTAGAGATGTGTTCTGACGTCTTTAAAACTAGCAAATATCGTTAGATTCGGCACTAGACAATGCTACTACGGACTTGTGCTCCCCATATCGTCGAGTATATAACAGGAGACCCCTCTAGGTTGCAATCCCTTATCCATAGGAAGCTGAGTCTGCTGCCTTGCAAACATGATACATTGAACACAACATTTGGGGAGATTTCCTACCCGTACTTCTCGGTTTACCAAGAGGTATTTTGCAGTTCACGGTTGCTTGGTAATCCTTTTTACCTAGATCATATGAAGTAGTCATTTGATATTTTTGACTCATTAAACTTAAAATATCATTCGAGGGCTTGTTCTTTCAAGCTTTTTTCCAATCGAAAGTGATATAGTCATCTTTTCTTCTTTGACGACTCTTAAAACATGAAAGAGCAACAATTCATTTATGCATCTTAAAAAATTGTTGCCAGTGATCTTATAACATCATGTTAGTATTTTCTAGACCAAATTATGGGTTTTCCTTAAAGTACATTTTAAGGCCTTGAAATTTATCTCTCTTTTCCTGTTAACTGAGATGAGGTAATCATATCTGAACCATTTGGTTCACCTAGTTCCTTTTCCTCTTCTCTGTCTGAAAGATTGTCTGAGGAACCTTTGCCCGAATTACTAGAGTCACTCGAGGACCAAGGTGTTGAGCTTGGAATCGTTCTAAGCATTCAACCTTTGTCATGTCGTCCTCCACCTACTTAAAATACTGGGTCACCTTCTGATATTCACCTGGAATCTT
>APFE030027663.1:23722-34982 GCA_000404065.3 Pinus taeda | reverse complement strand
TTGTTAATTACATAAAGTTTCTGGTGCATTTTCTCACAGCCTCGCAGAGTCCTATTATTTTAAATCTATTTAATTTTATACCTTTGACGAAATGGCTTGAAATGCCTTGGCCATGTTCTACGTCTCTTTTTTTAATGTGCTCACATAATTTCTTAATCAACCAATTTCTCTAAATCAAAATATCACAAAAAAAGACTTCTTTGAGAAGAGGAAAAAATATCTAATATAATGTTTTTGTATCAGAAATTAAAAATATAAAGCACAATTTTTTATATACAAGTGTTGGAGAAGATTGGAATTGGCGCAAATCATAATGGATACCCTCAAAGTATGCTTTTTCAGATATTTGAACACAGTTCCATGTTTTATGTAAAATAGGGATTGATCTGATAATTTTTCCACTCTCCAACCATCTCAGACAGTTTAAAAAAAGTAATATTGACTGATGTAAGATGGTAAGGAATATCTCAAGTAGGTCCACTCGTGAAAGTTCAGAAGCATTTTAACATGCGTCTAATAACCAAAATTACAATGGGTTTAGAAATTGTGGAATTAACACACTATTTAATAAAAAGGGATTAATCCAAAAAACTGCTTTCCCATAGGAGTAATATTAAATTCACCTCTTATGATTTTTTGCTTAGATTTATATTAAGATCCACCTTATCTAATTGCAGAAGGAACAATCCGTGAAAAATTTTTAGAATCTTAGTAATTACAAGAGCATTAGTTCATGCCCATATTTGGTAGAGCTTAATATGATTGAATTTTTATTAGTACAGAAAACCAAAACAACAGATATTGAGCAACAATTTCACGAAGCGGAACTTCAAATGTCCACGAGGTTGGTTTTAGATAACTTTAATGATGTCAGTTCAGCGTAGTTGACGGGTTTTCATCCAACAATTAAAAGAAAATATGGGTTGGAATCATATAATTAGTCATTTTTTTGCATGATAAATGTTTTCTTGTGAGACCTATTGTTTTTTTATCTAAAACTCCACTAAGGAACAATCAAAGAATGCACATGCAGGGAAACAGAAATCGAGAAAATGAAAGCAGAAATGATTGAATTTGAAACCAAGATTTCTGAGTGTAACAAAGAAGAGAAGGCACTAAGGTCAACAGAGGTAATTCTTAAACTTGTTCTTATTCATGTATGCAAATATTTGCAGATGACATATTACTGTAGGTTAAATTCTAATTGGCATGACTAGGGAACCTTACAGAACAATACTTTTGGTAGGTTTTCATAAAGGGTGAATTAAATGGATTGGTGGCCTCTGAAAAAATAGCAAAGGAACAATTAAGAAAGATTATTTTGGCGCTGCAAGACAGTAGTTGACCTCAGCTCTACAAAAAAGTATGCCACGAACCATCTGATCCATCCTTTGAAGCACTTGCAAATGAAGCAAAAGACGAGGAAGGCCTGGTCTTGGCTCAAGAGGAAATGTCTCTGAATGAAATGAGAAGGCAATAATTCATTTATTAAACATTTTTTTTACTTGGACTCGGGCAATGACTAACTGAAATGTTAGAAAACTTGTAAGTTAGCTTTTCTCTCTTCTATGCTAAGTTTCTTGACTTATGCATGAATGCAATAACCAATAACAATTACTACCAAACATATTTGGCTTTAGAGGAGGATGGAAAGTACAAAAAGAATGAATCCTACTTTTTGATAGAACTTGATAAACTTGGTGAAATGATAGAATCACAAACAAATCACAAGGACAAGCTAGAAAATGAGAGGTTTAATATCTTTACAAAATAAGCCCATCCTAGATACAGTGGGAGAGCAGCGAGGGTGACATTTGAGTTCAGTGTTTAATCTGAGATCCATCATCAGGACTTGAACAAGATTACAGTAGGTTTCAATGTATATTGTTACTCGCTTCAGGATTTGGGTTAGTTGACCTAGAATTATTATTTCTGATACAATGATTATGATTATCACCGTGCAATAAATATGCCCTCCCCATTTCTAGAATGTAGCTAGCTTACAGGCTACAGCACTCTCAAAAGAGCCCTACATAAATTCACACACACACACACACACACACACACACAGATATATACTATATAGTATATAATATATATATAATATATATATATTATATATAATATATTATAATATATATTATATATCAAAATAAACCATTAATATGATTGAATTTATTAGTACGAAGAACCAAAAACAACCAGATATTGAGAAATTTTTAGTATCATATTTATCTTATATTAAAAAAAAAATTAGTCTTACTTATTTTTACAATGTCAATTATACATTTTCATGTAAAAATAATAATGAATACAAATTTTAAATAATTGTTCAAAATTGTTGTATAAAATCATTTTTCCTGGCAACAATTATTTTTGTGTAAAAAATAAAATTAAAATTAAAATTAGAAAAGTGCTAAACTTACCAGTTGATGGCTAAATTTAACTACTACAAATTTCCGAGGTTAAATTCATATGATTTAAATGTGAAATACGTTGTGACTTATTAGTTTAGTCTTTTTTCTTTCTGTGAGAGTTTCCCCAAAGTCTAGTATATAAGAAAAAACTGTTAATCACATAAAGTTTGTGTTGCATTGTTAATTACATAAAGTTTCTGGTGCATTTTCTCACAGCCTCGCAGAGTCCTATTATTTTAACTCTACTTAATTTTATACCTTTGATGAAATGGCTTGAAATGCCTGGCCATGTTCTAGGTCTCTTCTTTTAATGTGCTCACATAATTTCTTAATCAACCAATTTCTCTAAATCAAAATATCACAAAAGAAGACTTCTTTGAAAAGAGGAAAAAATATCTAATATAATGTTTTTTTATCAGAAATTAAAAATATAAAGCACAGTTTTTTATATACAAGTGTTGGAGAAGATTGGAATTGGCGCAAATCATAATGGATACCCTCAAAGTATGCTTTTTCAGATATTTTAACACAGTTCCATGTTTTATGTAAAATAGGGATTGATTTGATAATTTTTCCACTCTCCAACCATCTCAGACAGTTTAAAAAAAGTAATCTTGACTGATGTAAGATGGTAAGGAATATCTCAAGTAGGTCCACTCGTGAAAGTTCAGAAGCATTTGAACATGCATCTAATCAACAAAATTACAATGGGTTTAGAAATTGTGGAATTAACACACTATTTAATAAAAAGGGATTAATCAAAAAAACTGATTTCCCATAGGAGTAATATTAAATTCACCTCTTATGATTTTTTGCTGAGATTTATATTAAGATCCACCTTATCTAATTGCAGAAGGAACAATCCATGAACAAATTTTAGAATCTACGTAATTACAAGAGCATTAGTTCATGCCCATATTTGGCAGAACTTCATATGATTGAATTTTTATTAGTACAGAAAACCAAAACAACAGATATTGAGCAACAATTTCACGAAGCGGAACTTCAAATGTCCACGAGGTTGGTTTTAGATAACTTTAATGATGTCAGTTCAGCGTAGTTGACAGGTTTTCATCCAACAATTAAAAGAAAATATGGGTTGGCATCATATAATTAGTCATTTTTTTGCATGATAAATGTTTTCTTGTGAGACCTATTGTTTTTTTTTATCTAAAACTCCACTAAGGAATAATCAAAGAATTCACATGCAGGGAAAAAGAAATCGAGAAAATGAAAGCAGAAGTGATTGAATTTGAAACGAAGATTTCTGAGTGTAACAAAGAAGAGAAGGCACTAAGGTCAACAGAGGTAATTCTTAAACTTGTTCTTATTCCTATATGCAAATATTTGCAGATGACATATTACTGTAGGTTAAATTCTAATTGGCATGACTAGGGAGCCTTACAGAACAATAATTTTGGTAGGTTTTCATAAAGGGTGAATTAAATGGGTTGGTGGCCTCTGAAAAATTAGCAAAGGAACAATTAAGAAAGATTATTTTGGTGCTGCAAGATAGTAGTCGACCTCAGCTCCACAAAAAAGTATGCCACGAACCATCTAATCCATCCTTTGAAGCACTTGCAAATGAAGCAAATGAAATGAGAAGACAATAATTCATTTATTAAACATTTTTTTACTTGGACTCGGGCAATGACTAACTGAAATGTACCTTGTGGTTTGCTTTCATTGATTCATTTTTTCTGAAATGAGTTTATTTTCTACAGAAACATTCGTGCGGATGCTTTAGAGGAGGATGTAAAGTACAGAAAGAATGAATCTTACTTTTTGATAGAACTTGATAAACTTAGTGAAATGATAGAATCACAAAGAAATCACAAGGACAAGCTAGAAAATGAGAGGTTTAATATCTTTACAAAATAAGCCAAAACATGCAAATTTACCCCAAAAAAAATTCACATACTGGTACAGACCCCAACAGATTACTGGTTGGAAAACTTCGGAAGACTTCTGGGCAAAGGCCGTAATCACTTCACAAGGTGTTGTATGAACCTGAGCAGCAAATTAGGCAATGAAATTAAGGCAGCGAGGAAATCCCATGTGTGAAGGAGAGGGTATAAATAGTGACATAACAGCACAAAGCCCTCAGGCAGGGAGAAAGACACCAAACCAAGTGGTTTTCTTTTTTTTCACTTGTTCCTTCTATTGTTGAGTGTCTAGCCACTATTTTTACTGCAATGTTTATTTTGTGTGGACTTCTACTCAGATTCCATCTAGGTGCCTTGCAAAGGCTATTACAGGTGTTATACCATTTTATTCTTCTTATTTTCACAATTTATTAAGATTTTTTTTGCTATATCAATAGCAGAAAGTAAATTAACACTTGTTCAATTTCATGTTTTGCAGAGATTCTAAACTATTGGTCCCAAATTATTCCATGTTAATTTTTAAAAATAATTTCCTCTATGTCACGTTATTCCCTCAAAAATACTTTTGTTCTCCTTATGTTTTCGGTGTTTGCTAATTTTAGACCGGAATTTGAAGAAGTGTTTTCCCTGGATTATTTTTGCTAAGCCAGTTCCCAATGAAAATAAACGTAAACATTTTCTATGTTTTAGTACCTCTTTTTGTGATGCGAGTTTTTACCTTCCACACAATGTAGATAATTTGAATTTCTTAGTTAAATTGTAGATATTAAACTTTCACTACTTCCCCTTTATTTGCGTGTAAAACCTTCATCATCATTCAGATTCTTAGCAGTCATTGTTTGGTTGCCTAAAAGCCTAATTAGTCTGTGGTGAGTTACCCTTTTTAATGTTTCTTTATTTTTTTTCTTTCAAGTTACTCCCCATTTGGTGGTATACTTCACAGGTTTGGCCCAACTGAGAAGGAGCTGAACCAATGACCCTTCTAAGTAAATGCGTGAGGATGGGGTATACTTCACAGGTTTGGCCCAACTGAGAAGGAGCTGAACCAATGACCCTACCAAGTAAATGCGTGAGGATTTTTACTTTTTACTTTTTTGTGAACATTGATTTGCTTTGTACAGTTACAATTCATTTTGTCTAATTTCATTCTTTTTCCTCATGGGAGGTGCATTCCGTGAAACTTTATTATTACTTCCTCCACTAGTGCCTTCATACTAAACATAGGTCATCGCTACATGTCGGAAAATATTGTTCTACGTAGCTGCTCTTTATAGAGAATCGGTGCATTTTTTGGGTTTTCTACCTAGAGTTCTATGAATTTCAACTACATTAGGGGTATAAGACCCTTGTATGGTCGACACATGTTAATCGTAGGAATGAATTATTAGTTTAGTCTTTCTTATTTCTGTGACAGTTTCCCCAAAGTCTAGTATATAAGAAAAAAATTGTTAATCACATAAAGCTTTTGTTGCATTGTTAATTACATAAAGTTTCTGGTGCATTTTCTCACAGCCTCGCAGAGTCCTATTATTTTAACTCTACTTAATTTTATACCTTTGATGAAATGGCTTGAAATGCCTTGGCCATGTTCTAGGTCTCTTCTTTTAATGTGCTCACATAATTTCTTAATCAACCAATTTCTCTAAATCAAAATATCACAAAAAAAGACTTCTTTGAGAAGAGGAAAAAATATCTAATATGATGTTTTTTTATTAGAAATTAAAAATATAAAGCACAATTTTTATATACAAGTGTTGGAGAAGATTGGAATTGGCGCAAATCATAATGGATACCCTCAAAGTATGCTTTTTCAGATATTTGAACACAGTTCCATGTTTTATGTAAAATAGGGATTGATCTGATAATTTTTCCACTCTCCACCAGGTTGGTTTTAGATAACTTTAATGATGTCAGTTCAGCCTAGTTCATGGGTTTTCATCCAACAATTAAAAGAAAATATGGGTTGGCATCATATAATGAGTCATTTTTTTTCATGATAAATGTTTTCTTGTGAGACATATTGTTTTTTTTATCTAAAACTTCACTAAGGAACAATCAAAGAATGCACATGCAGGGAAACAGAAATCGAGAAAATGAAAGCAAAAGTGATTGAATTTGAAACGAAGATTTCTGAGTGTAACAAAGAAGAGAAGGCACTAAGGTCAAGAGAGGTAATTCTTAAACTTGTTCTTATTCCTGCATGCAAATATTTGTAGATGACATATTACTGTAGGTTAAATTCTAATTGGCATGACTAGGGATCGTTACAGAACAATACTTTTGGTAGGTTTTCATAGAAAAACAGACAATGCAATGTAAATCTGAAAAAGAATAGAAAAATAATATTTTAACATTGAAAAACCAATCCTTTGTAGTAAGTGTTTAATTTCTGAATTTTATTTTTAAACTTCTCTTTACATAATTTTTAAAATTTATTTTAATAAAAATAAATATTGCTAATTAGTCCTTTTAAAGGCATATATATGCTAAACTGGCATAAAAATTTACTACCTTCAAAAATAAATAATGTTAATTAATCCACACCTATCTTTACAGGATTTTAAAAATTTATTTTATTAAAAATAAATAATGCTAATTAGTCCTTTTAAAGACATATATAGTAAACTGGCATAAAAACTTACTTCCCTTAAAAATAAATAATGCTAATTAATCCACACCTATCACTACCCTTAAAAATAAATAATGTTAATTAATCCACACCTATCTTTACATGATTTTTAAAATTTATTTTATTAAAAATAAATATTGCTAATTAGTCCTTTTAAAGACATATATGGTAAACTGGCATAAAAACTTACTACCCTTAAAAATAAATAATGTTAATTAATCCACATCTATCACTGGCATATCCAAAATTACACCTATTTTAATTTTAAAGCCTACCTCATTTAAAATAAATAAGTTATTCCAAAAAACATTCAAAGTAAAGTAAACTTCACAAGTAAATAGTAATAACATTCCACCTTGGAATTTGTCTGTTCAAATACTTCATCATAAAAAATATTCAAAAATTGCAAAATTTTAGAATAAAATATCTCAAAAGCTTATAATTGTCTCAAAATGTGTCCAACTCAGAACTCTTCATACTAAAAGCTTTCAATGAAATCGTAGCAAACTCAAAAACATAATAAAAACTTTAAAACCCAAATCTAACATTAAAAAATAAGAACTTTAAAACAAAGTAATATTAATAGTATTAAATGTGAAATATATTTGTATAGCCAATGTGTTTAAAACAAAATAATAATAATAACAATAAATGTAAAAGAATTTTTTTATAACCAATGTGAATGTAATTACACTGTAGAGGAAAAATTGTTTAAAACAAACGCAATAATTGTGAAGTAAAATTTATATATTATTAATACATAATATACAAATTTATAAGTGGAAATTGGCTTGAATTGGATTTAGTACTCATCCAATTTCAAGTTCAAACATTATGAAAAAAGATTGAAAATAAAATTCACATTTAAAATAAATAAATTATTGCAAAAAACATCCAAACTAAACACTCAACCTATTTAGAAAAACAAAAAACAAAAATACTCTCATAAAATTATTTATGAGTTTTAGTGTCAATAGTTTAATGGGAAGCTAGGCAATCCCATTCAACTATATAAAAGAATATTTTAACATTGAAAAACCAATCCTTTGTGGGAAGTGTTTAATCTCTGAATTTTATTTTTAAACTGCTCTTTACATGATTTTTAAAATTTATTTTATTAAAAATAAATAATGCTAATTAGTCTATTTAAAGGCATATATACTAAACTAGCATAAAACATTACTGCCCTTGAAAATAAACAATGTTAATTAATCCACACCTATCACTTGCATATCCAAAAATTACACCTATTTTAATTTTAAAGCCTACTTCATTTAAAATAAATAAATTATTCCAAAAAACATCTACACTAAACTAAACTAAACTTTAAAAGAACATAGTAATAACATTCCATTTTGGCATTTTTCTGTTCAAATACTTCATGAAAAAATATTCAAAAATTGCAAAGTTATAGAATAAAATAGCTGAAAAGCTTCCCAATTGTCTCAAAATGTATCTAATTCTTCATATTAAAAGCTATCAATAAAATAATAACAAACTCAAAACCCAAATCTCCTATTAAAAAATAAGTAGTAATAATAACAGTAAATGTAAAAAACTACAAAGTAGTAATAATAACAGTAAATGTAAAAAATAGTTTTATAGCCAATATGTTTAAAACAAAAAAAAAATTCCATTTATCTGTGCCAGGACCAGTATAACGAAATCTAAAAGCAAAGGGAGGTTGGAGGAGCTATGGGAATTGTTGCTAATAATTACGGCCAATGGGGTTCTAGATGTTCGTCCAAAAGTATGTTGGTCGGCTTCAGATCACAGTGAACCATAAAATTACTACAGCCATGATAAAGGTACTCCAACGCAGAAGCCATTCCCAACTGCACAGGCTTGGCGGATGAGTGGATAAATGGTGTGGGAGCGGACACTGGGTTGTCGCAGAGCAAGAGATGGGCGGATAAATGGTGTAGGAGCATACACTGGGTTGTCGTAAAGCGGGAGATGGGCGGATAAGCTCTTCTAGGGTTTGTTTTCATTTCTTTTTGTGGTCTTCTTCCAAATTGCAGAAAACATAATAAACCTTCCACCTCGCAGAGTCCTATTATTTTAACTCTACTTAATTTTATACCTTTGATGAAATGGCTTGAAATTCTTTGGCCATGTTCTAGGTCTCTTCTTTTAATGTGCTCACATAATTTCTTAATCAACCAATTTCTCTAAATCAAAATATCACAAAAAAAACATCTTTGAGAAGAGGAAAAAATATCTAATATAATGTTTTTGTATCAGAAATTAAAAATATAAAGCACACTTTTTTCTATACAAGTGTTGGAGAAGATTCGAATTGGGGCAAATCATAATGGATACCCTCAAAGTATGCTTTTTGAGAGATTTGAACACAGTTCCATGTTTTATGTAAAATAGGGATTGATCTGATAATTTTTCCACTCTCCGCCAGGTTGGTTTTAGATAACTTTAATGATGTCAGTTCAGCGTAGTTGACGGGTTTTCATCCAACAATTAAAAGAAAATATGGGTTGGCATCATATAATTAGTCATTTTTTTGCATGATAAATGTTTTCTTGTGAGATCTATTGTTTTTTTTATCTAAAACTCCACTAAGGAACAATCAAAGAATGCAGATGCAGGGAAACAGAAATCGAGAAAATGAAAGCAGAAGTGATTGAATTTGAAACGAAGATTTCTGAGTGTAACAAAGAAGAGAAGGCACTAAGGTCAAGAGAGGTAATTCTTAAACTTGTTCTTATTCCTGTATGCAAATATTTGCAGATGACATATTATTGTAGCTTAAATTCTAATTGGCATGACTAGGGAACCTTACAGAACAATACTTTTGGTAGGTTTTTCATAAAGGGTGAATTAAATGGATTGGTGGCCTCTGAAAAATTAGCAAAGGAACAATTAAGAAAGATTATTTTGGCACTGCAAGACAATAGTCGACCTCAGCTCCACAAAAAAGTATGCCACAAACCATTTGATCCATCCTTTGAAGCACTTGCAAATGAAGCAAAAGACGAGGAAGGCCTGGTCTTGGCTCAGGAGGAAATGTCTCTGAATGAAATGAGAAGGCAATAATTCATTTATTAAACATTTTTTTACTTGGACTCGGGCAATGACTAATTGAAATGTACCTTGTGGTTTGATTTCATTGATTCATTCTTTCTGAAATGAGTTTATTTTCTACAGAAGCATTCGTGTCGATGCTTTAGAGGAGGATGTAAAGTACAGAAAGTATGCAAATATTTGTAGATGACATATTACTGTAGGTTAAATTCTAATTGGCATGACTAGGGAACCTTACACAACAATACTTTTGGTAGGTTTTCATAAAGGGTGAATTAAATGGGTTGGTGGCCTCTGAAAAATTAGCAAAGGAACAATTAAGAAAGATTATTTTGGCGGTGCAAGACAGTAGTCGACCTCAGCTCCACAAAAATGTATGCCACGAACCATCTGATCCATCCTTTAAAGCACTTGCAAATGAAGCAGAAGACTAGGAAGGCCTGGTCTTGGCTCAGGAGGAAATGTCTCTGAATGAAATGAGAAGGCAATAATTCATTTATTAGACATTTTTTTACTTGGACTCGGGCAATGACTAACTGAAATGTACCTTGTGGTTTGCTTTCATTGATTCATTCTTTCTGAAATGAGTTTATTTTCTACAAAAACATTCGTGCTGATGCTTTAGAGGAGGATGTAAAGTACATAAAGAATGAATCTTACTTTTTGATAGAACTTGATAAACTTAGTGAAATGATAGAATCACAAAGAAATCACAAGGACAAGCTAGAAAATGAGAGGTTTAATATCTTTACAAAATAAGCCAAAACATGCAAATTTACCCCAAAATAATTCACATACCGGTACAGACCGCAACTGATTACTGGTCGGAAGACTTCGGAAGACTTCTGGGAAAAGGTCGTAATCACTTCACAAGGCGTTGTATGAACCTGAGCAACGAATTAGGCAATGAAATTAAGGTAGCGAGGAAATCCCATGTGTGAAGGAGAGGGTATAAATAGTGATATAATAGCACAAAGCCCTCAGGCAGGGAGAAAGACACCAAACCAAGAAGAAAGACACGTTTAGTCACTACTAAGACACGTTTCGGTTCAGTCATTGTGAAGAGTCTCATCGCTAGGAGGGCTGGCCTCTCATGGCCCATTGCCAGATCCTCCCTCTATCTGTCTTCCACCTCGTGGAAAAAATAACATTTTTCTATGAAAAAAAAAAATTAAACCAACGGCAAAAAACACCCCAATCGTCTAACACACAGAATCAATGGTTGAGTATCGCACATGTCACATTTTAGGGATGTCTTTCTCAGAGGGAACGCCTTACGGCGTAATAAA
>APFE030027663.1:4919-21477 GCA_000404065.3 Pinus taeda | reverse complement strand
TTAAAAACAACTTCTTAACCTAAAAACAGTTAAGCATAATAACCACCTGACCTGGCCAAGTGAAATTTCTGCTCAACTCTAATCCATTGGAATAAAAAAATTCTATTAGAAACTTTATCTAATACCAATACTCGGAACTAAACACAACATAACAATATTGTCTCAATATGGAGTATTTTCAATATAATAAATAGATAATATAAACTTTTAAATAAATATATCTGCTATTATCATTTTCAAAATGGAACTCTGTTTTTTAATCTAAATGTTCAAAATCTTCAAAATCTTGCATGCATAAAGGAAAACTTAGTGGATAAAAAAATCCATTTCAACCGTCTTACTGCACGTGAAACCATACACTTCTTTTAGTCTTACTGCATGTGAAACCAAACACTTCTTTTAGAGAGAAAATATCCACTTACTGTTATGAACATGACATCCGCATAAATGGATGTCGAAAGCAATAACAGTTATCAGATAGTGAAGTAACTGAACCCGATAGGGAACCTGTACTTTTTCAAAAAACTAAAATATTTGCTGCAATACGTGTCGGATCTGAGCGTATATTTCACATCCAGTGATATATATTCCATTACCCTACCTACCCTAACAATCTCCCCTCCTAAATTTAAGTTTAGGAGATTAACCTTGTAAGAATATATTTGTTGGAGTATATATAAAAAAAGTCAACATCCAAGGAAGGAATGGGTATTTAACTACTTTTTAGGAAACTTTTTCACCTCACATTCCCAGATATCATATTCTCCACTCAAGCTAGAATATTAGTGGATTTGTCACTCTAGTCCCTATTCAAGTGGCCCATTCCACATATTTGATCATACCTAACTTCATGAGTCATTGCACTATAATATATAGACCTAAATAAGGTCTTACAACAAACTAACATCAAGATAGCATACCAATATGCATGCCACCCTCTTACCAATTCAAGTGGTTTTCATTCGACAACTTAATTAATCCTCCATCCTTTCTATGTATGCAAAAGATGAATATGCCTAGACTTTACAAGTTGGACCAAATATTTTAGAGTGATCATGCACTACTACAACTCTCTATAACATGTTGTTTCCTTCAACAAGCCCCACCACCATCAACTCCATCTACAATCTAATCCTCCATCCTTTCTATGTATCCAAAAGATGAATATGGCTAGACTTTACAAGTTGGACCAAATATTTTAGAGTGTTCATGAACTACTACAACTCTCTATAACATGTTTCCTTCAACAAGCCCCACCACCATCAACTCCATCTACACTCTCCCATCCATGTAGTTACGTAACTTTTATCTCACCATATACACATGCTTTTGAAATCATTTTTTTTATGGCTCCATTGCATTCTTCTCACCATGATCCAACCTTCAAACCTTATTTTTACTCTCCACATGGTCTCCCATTAGGATGTGGCTATTAATCATCATTGTAAGCCAAACTACTTTTGGTGCCCTTATGGTTTATTCACTTCGCCTCCTCCACTTCTAACATCCAATTGGTAAATCTTCTCTCATTTGGGCTTGTGGCCATTAATTTACATTATAAGCCAAACAACATTTTGTGCTCTTATGGTTTTCTTCACCTAGGGATGTGTCTCCTCCATCTAATAAATCTTCACAAATATTCATTTCTATGAATTTCTTTGCATATTAGGGTATCTAAGCAATAGAACTACCAGCACCACTTATTCTCCATCATATGAGAAATATCCAAGCCACTTTCCGAACTTATCTACTAGACTTATAATCTTTGATTCCAATTGTTATGAAATAGGAGAGAAAAATTAAGATATAATAGTAACACAAAAACACAAATCAATTAACTAGAGACCAACTTTATGGAGTTTACTCAATACAGACTATCTCCAGTAAAAAAATAGCCACCATTTTTATTATATAATTCCATTTCAAACTAGTACACATTTTTTTACAGTCTCTCTATTACTTTTTAACATGCATTTGCAAAAGCCTGAAAAACAAATTATGATAAATTTATCGGGCTTTAAATAAGCTCGATAATATAAAAATATCATTACCAAAACCATAGACCATAGACCAAGCGAAAATATAGGAAGTTGCGTCAGCTGTGTGGTTCCACATGAAATGTATGAGAAAAGGCATGGTAGAAAATTTAATCCGAAGGGAATCTTGGTAAGGAGGTAGGCCAAAAGGGGCACAGTGGAAAGGAATGTGTAATTCCGCTCTCGAGAGAGACCTGGGAATCTTGATACCAGAATTAAAACAGTGTTCCCATTGCTGAAGTACCGCTATTCGATATGGGGTTGGTTTTGAAAAGGAGTTCTCAGTTATCCAACTAAAAACAGCATCACTACCTTAAGAAATGGTGTATGGTGTATGTGAACTTTTGAAATTTTGTTAGGGTAGTAAGCAAAGGAAAAGGAATAATGATGTGATGTGAGATAAGTGGTTTAGTCAACTATTTTTTTTAATTAATTAAAGATTAATTTTAAATTGAATTTAAAATATTTACATAATGTTAAAAAATATAAAATATATATTAAAATAAAAATTTAATTAATACAATTATATTAAAATTTTAATGTAGTGGATATAGTGAAAGGTTTCATAAAATATAACCAAAAAATTATTACAAAATAAAAAATGTATTAGTAATGCATATATTTACTTGATTATTTATGTATAAAAATTAAAAAAGAAAAGAAAAGAATTATAGTGTATTTTTCTATTTAGAATGTATGTTATTTTTATTTTAAGAGGGATGGAAATATTTGCACATCTCCTCATGCTAGGTTGTAGAATAAGCATCTCGGCTCAATAAGGATACAAATATGTTATGTTTGATTGCTTCCTAAATAGAGATTTAAAATTATTCATTGAGTGTGCTTGCTAATTATTTCATAGTCACTTTATTGCTTTTTCACACCATTTCCTACAAATTCTGATATCATATATAGACGCTTTCTCTTCCCTGAGTTATACATCATAATTGCATAACTTAGAGAGGATTGATTGCCTTCCTTTGTTGGGGTCTTCAATAGAGAAGTCATAGTTTCTTTCAAATGGTGTTGTTAAGTGGCTCCATACCACTAGGAAGGCCTATAACCAAATCAACATTGATATTACCCACAATAGGCTCCTAGGAATATAAAAAATTATGTTCAAAGTTGTATTTAATATAGGATATTGTCACATGCCCTACTTCAAAGCATGATCTATAGCTAAAAGCATTTATTTCACAATCTAGAGTCTTCTTCCATAATTTATCTATGGGTTCCAATGAAGTATCTTCTATTAGTCCTCTAAAACCATTAATTATACCTACAAGCATGTCTATTTTGCAATAGAGCTTCCAGAATTTTAGTTTAATTACGGATATTTATTAGGTTGATGGTAGTGATGTAACCACCGTGAAAAATCCATGGAATACTTTTAATAGTATCATGGAGAACGGGTCTAGATTCATTTCATAGATAGTTACACCATTTTTCTTTTCAATATAACTAGAAAAATGGCATGCTGGCAAGTGTCAAATTTGGTTTAGTTTTTGTTTATGGAATTCAACTCTTATTGATTATTGTTGATTTACATTGTTTTTCTTGCTACATGTTTAATTGCATATATATTCAACTAATATATTAATTTTTTATAATAATAATAATAATAATAACTTAAAATGAAGTTATAATTTAGTTAATTATTAAGATTTCTATTAATATTGGAAATTTGAGTGTATCATGAAGTAATTTTCTTGACGTCTATTATGGATTGATGCTTATTGGATTTATTAGTCATTTAATTTATATGATTATGTTAATTTCTAAGGAAATAGTTGTATAGGTAGCAATATGCATTTTTTCTAGGTTTTAGGTAATAAAACGTGATAATTACGGAATTCATTCTTGATTTTACTCTAAAGATCCCATTATCAAAATTAAAGATTGGGTTATCTAACCAAACCTACATTAAGATTGAGAAATTAGTGCCTCATTAAAAGTAAAACATAAAGAACCATAGCTTCATGAAATGACCTAAATGAACCCAAAATAAAGGACTTATATAATGAATGTGATCTTTATTTGCGTCTAAATTGATATCCACAATGAAGAAACCCCTGACACATGAAAATATCAAGGCTTCTGGTAAAGGATTCTAGACATAAATACTCATTCAAATACATTTAACATGGATAGTCCTTAACATATATCTCCTCGTTAATGCCAACATTTATTGTAATGACATATAAAGCCATTTTCAAAAGAAAAATATCTCCATTGTAGCACCTCTCTTGAAATGAGAATGATAGGAGTTCATGTTATCCTGAATCAACCAAAAGGAACTCATTTGAGATTCTACACTAGGGAAATCAAATTTAAAGAATTAGTGGTTTGAATGAAGCTTTTGTTCAACTTCTTAGCATTTTCCAAACCTACAATGTGTAGAGAGAGAAAAGAAGAGAGCCAAATTTAGTTACAAGAATAATCTAAGCGAATGGAAGAGAAAAGGCCTATGAACCTATTAAGAGGAACTATAGGATTATATTGTTCAAAAGAAAGAAATTTTCAATTTTTGATATCTCGCATGGGAGTGCACTAGTTGGGAAATACCTTTCCATATGCATTCATATTTAGGGATTCATGAACACTTAAAAATTAAGCAGTATATTACTTCATAATAAAATGGTGAAAAAGGCATTTTAATATCATTAAAAATATATGTATTAAGTGTATTTTAATTTACCTAAGAATATTAATATGAAGATTTTAATTAGTATAAAAAAATCTTATTCTAAAAGTTACTTCAAGCCAACATAGCTTAAATAAAATAATAAACAATATTATTTAAAAAACAAAACCAAAAAATAAAAATAAAAATTAATAATAAATTAAAATTCACACACTAAAAATTTAGTTATCAAATAAAAGTAACAATAATATATAACAAAATATGTAATAATAAATATTACTCAAATGTTATAACAAAAATATGTTTGATATATTATTTCCTATTGTGTAAATTCTTTAGAATCTTAAGACAACACTCCAGTCACGATAAATTCTTATCATGTTTTATTATTATGTCTAAGATGAAGATCTATTTCATATAGTTAATTTATTATTAGTATTAGTATTATTAGTATTGCAAGGAGTTCTTTTTGAGAAAGATTACCTTATGTTATTTTGTACCATTTTGCATCTTCAGATTTAATCTAGACGAAACAATAATCATTAAATTAATAATCAATTAATAGCTAATAACAATTACTCGAAACCCATATGACCAAAAAATTGGTAACATCTCGAGAGAAGCTTTTTGCGAAATTGTGATAAATACAGGAGCAGTGGATTCTATTCTGTAACATGAAATCACGAGTATACACAAAATTAGCAGTGGTTAACTGATTTTTGAAGTGAATTACACACATAAATGACCGAACAAATGAGACTGATTTTTGCACTGAATTACTGGCACAACACGAATGACCAAACAAATGAGGTATAAATTGGTAGGTTCTCTTCGTCATCCACTATACAATACACAATAGAAAAAAAATAGAGAATGTTTTAGTTACAGTTGACTGTTCGTTTTACTCACTACTCGTTGTGAGAAGTTGTGGCATTGTTGCAATGTTGTGTCCTCGTACAGTGTAGGAGGCCATATATTAATTTTCTAATCAACATTTGCAACGGTATTAATTTCTTTGATTTATGCTTACTTATTTATTGGTAGTGGAGTTATCTTTCATTTTGATGATATGATATTTTAATTTTATGGTTAATTAAAGTTTTTTCTTTCTAACCTATTTTCCTTGTAAATTTATTGGTATTGTTTTTACACTTTTTACAAAATGGCTTATAATTGCCTTTTATTGTTTTGAATAATTCTTCCAATTTTACCTTAGGTTATTCAAAATTCAACTTCACTATTGGAGGTTTTGGAATCTTGTAGGTGGATATAAATTTATTGGTATTGTTCCTACACTTTCTACAAAATGGGCTTACAATTGCTTTTTATTGTTTTTGAATAATTTCTCCAATTCTACCCATGTTTAGGTTACTCAAAATTCAACTTCACTATTGAAGGTTTTGTGTGTTAAATAAATAAGTATAATATGTAAATGAAGAGTCACATTAAAACTAAATACATCTTCACCTTGTGAAACAACATGACTCATTGACCTACATGTACACATTTTCATATAAAATAATACAAAAGAGAGATACAAATATTTTTTTTATTACAATATTCCTTATAATATTAAAGTTTTGAAAAAATGATTCATCAAAATACAGTGTAAGGTAAAGACAATTAGAAGATAAGTCTGTCTTAATTTTCCAATTCTTTAAAATTTCATCAAAAGGGTAATGAAATAGTAAATAATATTGACTTGAAATATAAAATTTAATTAATAGGTTAATATGTGATTAAAGTTATATATATATATGTGTGTGTGTGTGTGTGTATGATAAATTGACTACATCATAATTAATACTAGACTTTTTAAATTTAGCCATTTTTAAAGAAAGTGCGACAAAGAATTTGCTTCTAAAGAACATATATTATATAAGAGTGCATTAGAAAAATACTAATTATTGATAAAAAAATTCTTATAAGATAGCATATTGATGCAACAAAAGTAATTGAAAATTATATTCTATTAAGATAAAAGAGTATTTTTCCTATACTCCTCAAGGATATCATCAAAGATTTCCAATTCAAATGTTATTAAAAGGGTAATTAAATAGTAAATATTGTTGACTTGAAATATAAAATTTAATTTATAAGTTAATATGTGATTAAAGTTATAAAATTATTTTTAATAAAAAATAATTTATTAATATTATATAATTTATATTTATATATATTATATATATATATATATATTAATATGGTAGATTGACTACATCATAGTTAATACTGGACTTCTTAAATTTATGTATTTTGAAAAAATTGTTACAAAGAACTTGCTTCTAAAGAACTATAGAATTTCTCACTGTAGATCAACAGATTATGCAATATACTAAAGCAAAATACAAGATTTACTTCTACAAAAAACTTGCGGAAGCTTAATTAAATATGAGTAAGATCAAATAGAACACATATAACTAAGAATGAGAAAGCAATCATACATGAACACCAAAGAATGCTCTGGCGAAAGCCTCAACCTAAAACCTCGATCTCTGTAATATCATACAAGTGGGAATATGTTCAGATTACACAAAGATTTAGCTCACAAGCTATCCAGCTCCCAGTATAATCCTACAATGCTACTCATATACTGAATAGACACAACATATGGCTTCTCTCAACCCTCCAAGCCTCCTATTTCCTTCTGCAGTTTCTCCTGGGGTCCAATGCTGCAACCTGTGTGAATTCACCTCTCACACAACTCACCAAACTCAAAAATGATTGCGCAGTCCTGAAGGAGATAATTCCTTCTACATGGATGAGCTTCCTATTTAGGAAAAATCCTCCAACTGATAGTACATTGTCCCTTCCTCTGATCTCAACTAGATCTGTGACTGAATTGACATGAGTTATTTATGAGAGAATATTCAATTATCTGAGGTGCAGTAGTTACATGCATATATGCATTAACTAACTGAAATCACAATCAGTTCCATAAACTATTGGAACTAATCTAACTAGACTTAACTCAGATAACTGAGCTAACTAATTACAACTCAAAGTACAACTCATCCTGATCTCCTTAATCAAGGGATAACTTCCTCAATCAATGGAGAAATTGTTGCATGTCTTCACATAGACTTCATGTTTGATTTCCTACAACTAATTAACTCAAGATGAATTAATTTATTATTTTACAAACAACTGCTAAGATCAAATTCAAATTTACTTCTCATTTTAAGTTCAGGGACTAACTAAAATTGGAATCTATCCCGAAATGCTATTTATAGAAATGTTATTTTTAGCATTTCTATTTTATCATTCCTTGTTTCTATTTCCAACAATGGTACCTGAGATTCTATTTATAGCAATGTTATATATAGAATTTCTATTTTTAGCGTTTCTTATTGCTATTTCCAACACTCCCTCTCGACAAGAAATGCATTCAACTTGAATCCGATGTTGAACCTTTGGAATGTTTTGCATGCAACACTTCTCCCTAGTGTTGTTGCTCCAACAACTCTAAAAACAAAAAAAATATCCAACCTAAATTAGAATGATGCCTCTGTCATCAAAGTCTCTGACTGCTATAGCTTCTTTTGACTGAAAACTCTACACCTCTATGCTCTTCAATATCTGACTGCTCTAGCCTCTGTCATTTTGATCTCTGACTGCATCAATCACACTGATTCCTGCTGCTACATCCGTGTTGCTATTGGTCCTATCTCCCACGACTGCATCCGCATTGCACCTCCTCTCATCATGTTGCATCGTGCTGCCCACTGCTACACTGTAACTCAGTTACTAAGAAGTAAGTAATTGATGTCACAACTGACCACCATGTTGGGCTAGAAATATCCTCTGATGTTGTAGCTTCCTCTATCGCTCCATCCGCATCTATCTCTACCCACTCAACCAATCCTGCTACTCCTCGTCAGGGCTCCTGTAGCAAGGTCTAATCAAAGAGGTTGGGTACCTCAATGATCTTGCCCCTATTACAGCTTTCTTGGGATTGTCACTCCACATCACCCCACCTCCTACCTGGAGGTATGGATGCATGTGATCCGTCTGCCCACTTGTCTCAAAATTTCCCCCTACTGGAGGTCACTGCATGAGTGGATGCCTCCACTCGGTCTCCTCTCAACTTCTCCAATTGTGGCTACTCCACAACCTCCTGAAGCTACTTCACCAATAGTGGGTCCCCCACAATTGTCTGAGACTTCTTCTGGTGGTGCATGTTGAGAGGTAATGTACTCTCCCTCTCAACCACCAAGTCTCCAACAGTTTCCTTGCTCCTCAAGGCTTTGCATGCATCTTGAACCTTAAGAGAATATAGGTTCTTGACTTGTGAACTGATCTAATTCACCTCTCTCATGGTGATGTGTCTAAGGAAAACCTTTCCCTTGCTAAAGACTACATCATAGCTTTTGTCTTCCCGCATCGCGATCGATACCAAGTTTTTCTTCATTCCTGGGACATCCTTCACATCTTTCAAGGTAATACGAGCTCCATGCTCCCTCTAAAAGACAACCATGCCTACACCTGAGACACTATACTTTTCCTCATTACCAATCTCTATGAGTATCTCAAGGTATTTCTCCTCTAAGGTACTAAACAAACTCTTATATTCGATCATGTGGAATGAAGCTCCACTGTCAATAAACCAATCACAACCCATCATCGATGAAACCATGCATGTGATGAGGGTGAAATCCAATTCGAACAGTGAGGCCAATGCCTCACCTTCTGATCCTACCAAGGATCCCTTCTTGGATTTCTTCTGTGGACAATTTGTTGCATAATAGCCCACCTCATGACAATGAAAGCATCGCACTTTCAATTTATCAAATTTCTCCCCACCATGGGAAGAACTCAATTTGGGATGAGAAGCCTTCTCCTTCCCTTTCTTTGCCTTACTCGCTAAGGCACAATTTTCTTCATCCTCCTTAGATGAAGAACCATCTCTAGTGCTTCTCCTTATCTCCTCCTGCATTAAATCCAACCAAAGTCGTTCCCAATCTCGTAGTTTGTCTCTTCCATTTACTGATTCTTGGTAGCTATGCCAACTCTTAAGAAGACGGAGGAGAGAAAGACTCACCATGTCATCATCGACTGTCATGATCCTTACACTTCCAAGCTCATCCCTACATGTGGTGAGCTTGTTTAGATATGTAGAGATCATGTCTCCCTTTTCACACTTGATTTTCTGAAGCTTGTCTTTCAGTGCCAACTTCCTCTGATCACTGTTGTTATGATATAGATCTTTCAATGTTTTCCACATTGAAAACGGTGTCTCCTTCCCATGGAGACTCGAGACTATGTGGTCTCGAACTCCCTCCAGAAGGATTCTCCTTGCTCTAGCCACACATTTCTTCCATTCTACCAATTCTGTAGCATTAGCCGCTGTTGGCTTGGGGAATTCTTGATCAATGAAGTCCTTCCATCCGATCCTTCTAGACTATATAATTTGAGTTACCATCAAGGGCATACTCGAGCCTCAAATCGTTGAACACCATTGGTGAAATTGAGATGTGATAAGAACCCGATTTCTATAATTAGAAACTTCAAACTTTGAACTTCTCCCTTCTTTGTATACTGTGTAGAAATGTTTCTACAAATCAGCTAGCTTCGATACCATGTAGAAATTTCCCACCTGTAGATCACCTGGTAATGTAATGTACTAAAGCAAAACACTTGATCTACCTCTACAAACAATTTATCGGAAGCTTAATCAACCAAGAGCAACATCAATAAAAACAGATATAACTGATAAGAAGGAACCAAACACACATAACACAGAATAATTTACTTAGGGAAAGCCTCAACCTAAAACCCCAACTTTGTGTTATCATACAAGTGGAAGTATAGTCCAGATTACACAAAGCCTTAGCTTGGAAGCTATCCAGCTCTCATTACAATCCCTCTACTGCTCATAGACAATCAAAGGCTTCTCACAAACATTCTCCTCTACCCTCTAAGCCTCCCATTTCCTTGTGCAGTTTCCTTGGGGTCTAGTGCTGCCACCTGTGTGAATTGGCCTCTTCACACACCCACTAACCTCTGCTCTAACTGCACAAGCCTAAAGGAGATAAATCCTCATCATGGATGAGATTCCTTTATCGAAAAAATATTCATCCAACTAATAGTACACTATCCCTTCTCTGATCTCAATTGGGTCTCTATCTGAACTGACATGCATAAGTTATTTAAGCTACAATATTCATTTATCTGAAAATACCAGTTGTTACATGCATGAAAGCATTAACAAACTGAATCTCATTAATTTAACAACTTGTTAAATTAATCTAACTAGACTTGACTCAATTAACTGAGCCAACTAATTACAACTCATCCTAATCCTTTAATTGATGGTTAAATCCCTCAATCAAACGAGAAAGTGTTGCATGTCCTCACATAGACTTCAAGTTCATAATTTCTTAACTAATTAACACAAACTGAATTAATTAATTAATTTACAAATTGCTATTAATATCAAATTCAAATTTTACTTCCTGTTTCTAGTCGAGGGACTAACTAAAATAGGAATCCAATTGCTAAAAATAGAACTTCTATTTTTAACACTTCCATTTTTCATTCCCCGTTTCCCAATCCAACACTAGTACCCAAATTGCTATTTTTAGCAGTGCTATTTTTAGCACTTCTATTTTTAGCGATTTCTTATTTCCATTTTTGAACACTCCCTCTCAACAAGAAAGGCTTCCTCTCAAACCCAATCCTGTACCTTCGGAATGTTCAGCATGCAACACTTCTACCAAGTTTGGTTGCTCCAACAACTCTTGGAACAAAAGAACTCCCAATTGACCTCTCTATTGGGCTAGAAACATACTCTAATACTAAAGCTCTACCTGCTACTGACAAGTACTCCCTCTCTGACCTCTGTGCTGTCCTTGGATTCCCTGCATTGTAGCTGTCTCTGCCACTCCATCCACATCTGTCTCATCCTCATCGGGGCTCCTGTAGCAAAGTCGAGTCAAAGAGGTTGGGTACCTCAAGAATCATGCCCCAATATTAGCCTCTGTGGGACGATCACTCCACATCGCCCCACCTCCTACCTGGAGGTATGGCTGCATGTGATCCCTCTACCCACCTGGCTCGAAGTTTCACCATATTGGAAGTCTTTGCATGAGTAGATGTCTCTACTCAATCTCCTCTCAGCTTATCTAGTTGTGGCTACTACACAACCTCCTGAAGCTGTTGCACCAATCGTGGCTCCTTCATAATCGTCTGAGACTTCTTCTAGCATTGCATGTTGAGATACTATCTCTCTCAACCACCAACTATCTAACCTTTGCCTTGCTCCTCAAGGCTTTTCATGCATCTTGTACCACAAATGCATACATGTTCTTGGCTAGCACACCAATCTGTTTCCACTTCTACTTCCCGCTGTCATGAAATTTTATGGAAATAGAGCTAATTTTAAATCAACGATATCTCCCTCATCTGAACTCTGATTCAACCGATTTTTTTTATCATTTTGAGTATTTTTCCGCAAGGAATCCAAATCGACTATTTTTTTTTTTTAATTTTGTACAAAAATTTTCAAATATGGTTTTCAAACTCTTGGCCCAAAACTCAAAACTTTGAAATCTCCTCTCAATATACTATTCTCTCCTTTGATCAACCTTTGCTCTGATACCATGTAGAATTTTTTCTACAAATCAGCTAGCTCCAATACCATGTAGAAATTTCCCACTTGTAGATAATCTAGTTGTTGAGCAATAAAAAGGTGTCTTTCAACCCCTATTTACCCTACATTAATTATCAATCTAGGTACGATTTTGTATCTCAAGAGTGTGCTCAATGTGAGGCGGTCACTTGTTCAAGAGTCATGTTTGTAGTATAGTGCTTACAAAAGTAACTGAATGCTAGAAACACAATCTAATTGTAATGGCAAGAAACTTAAATGCTTTGTAACTAAATCATTCACTCAAGAAACTACATCAATCATCAGTCAAGGATGTAGTAATGATAACTCTTTCCCTTGTAAACTGATGTAAATGAAAATCAATCGCAGGCAAGACTTCCAATCTGAGAACTTAGACAACAGTAGTCAATGTTCGTTACAGCTGTAGATCTTTATAACCACACCAAAGCAAATACTAGAAAAATCAATTCGATTAGTAGAAAAGGAACAACAACTAAATCTACTGAAAAGATCAAACAATAAAGCTTAATCTACAGAAGTAAATTGAGCAGCAATCTTAACCGAAATGAATTGAACAAAAATCTTAATTAATAAAGGAATTGAACAAAAATTTTTAACTAAGAAAGGAACAACAAACCTAATAGAGTGTAATCACACAACGAATATAGAGTAATTGAATTAGTAATCTTATTCTTGCATACAGGACATTAACCACAGTTATCAAGGGACGACAATTACAGTTATAATGGAACAGTAATCAAATGAACAACAATCACAATTGTAAGTGAATCGTAGTTAAATGAACATCAATTGCAACTATAAATGAACAACAATATCAATCTGTAAATGAATAGCAAAATCTGAATTAACAGTGCAATATTGTTTCAGAATGAACACCACGACATTTTAAGTTGTGATTAATAATCTCGCTATCCAATTACGATTTCGATATAATAGAGCAATTCAGGGAAACGTTCAGAAAAAAAAAGATTACTAAATAAAGTAAATTAAGGAAATGTAAAGGAAATCAAGCCACATATGAATGTAATCATAAAATAATGATAAAGGAAGCAAGTCGATCCACTAGGGTCGAGCCCTTAGCCACTAGGGAAGCACTGCTGCATTTACTCCAGGATGAGAGAATGGAACAGCAACTAAGTTATATATTAATCATAAATGGCAGTGTTATATCTATCGCTCTTTAAAGAGAGTCGACGATCAAAGTGAACATTACAAAAATAGGTTCTACAAATTGACAATAATATCTGCCCCCTGGGCTACCAGCGCTGTCCCTTTTTATAATGGCTAGGTCGAAGTATCAAGAGTACTAATAAGCCCTGAAACAATGATCCCTTAGGATCAAAGGATCTTGAGGGATTCACTTTGTCTTTAATCTCCAGTTCATTGTTTTGTCTTCTTGCACTGATGCCGCGGATTCTCTTCATTTTCCTCGGTCATGCACTCTGATCTTGATCTGCTCGTCTGGATACGGCTTCCTGTCAAAGGGACAACAGTTGCTTCTGCTTTGTCTTTTCCTCCTGAATAGTGATTTTTCATTTTCTTCACTTTCTGTATAGAAAAAGGCAATAATTAGTCATTTTGCATCAATCACAAATCTCCTTAATTTTATCATAATTCTTTAACATATTACCATCTTAGAATGTAAAGAAGTTATGGTTCAAAGGAAAATATAAAGAAATAAATGGTAAATACATACCTTTTCCAATGCGCAACACACCCCTGTACTTACCCTGTTTCACGCCCTCATGAAAACATTGTAATTTACATGCAAGGCAGTTATGGAATAGGCTGGAGAACGATTTTCATGTAGTGGTCTAAAACCATGATGTCTAGGTAAAACTTCAAAAATAGGCCTTGTCTGGCCTTCAGGCAATCCATATAGGGCCTTATACCCTAGTGCAGGATACTAGATAATTGGACTTCGAAACCTATTGCCTAACCCATACGGGCCTGCTCTCAAGATAAGGTTACTATAGTTAACCAGGCGGCTAATAGCTAACTTAAAATTTTCATAATTGAATGGTTCTCTATCCTGAACATTCCAATTGGAAGTCTTCCATTCGAGTTTAGCTACTGCTATGGCAAGGTCTTTGATGCCTAGGAAGTATTCTACCCCTTGCCGGACAACTACTGTGTGAATAGGTCCCAATGTCTGGATCACACCCTTCTTTCTCATTAAGCTTTTATGCTTATTCCATAGTTGTAATGGGTTTCTTGGTTCACCCCTTACCCACAGATCTAACCAATTCTCCTATCTCTGAAAGGTATTATGGGCTTTAAGCCACTTTATCTGGCTAACAGAAAAAGAGATGAATGCTTGAAGTTGCATATCACCCACAAAAGGACTAGGGTTCTCTTCTTATTCACCATCCAACACAATATTATGCAAATAAAACTCGCATAGCAGTCACTGGACTTTCACCCCATAATGTTTACAACAGTTTATAAAATCATTAATAGCTTTTAACTCTATAGGTACCCTTGCCTTGATAGCCTTAATTTTTAATTGTAAGTACCTTTCCATAAAAAATAAAGCATAATTTTTGGCAGGTGCCCTACAGGCTAGAACATCAGTATATAGAGAACATAGGGTATCCATTTGACTCGTAACTGTGTCTAGTCTATTGGTTACCTTTTTAAATTTTTCCTCTACCCTCGGACATCTATCGAAGGCCTCGCTGTCTGATGCATTGATGTCCTTTACTTGTTGCTGTAACTTTTGATATTTCTCCTGAGGAACAATTTCCTCTATGAGCTTTTCTATCGTTTGTTGGGCTTGTGCTAGATCCTTTTGAAGTCTCACTATCCTCGGATCATTGTCCATCAAAATATTTTTGGGTTGGAGATCTACCTGGATCTCCTTATTGCGATATCTAGTTCCTATAGTTTGTGTTTCCTTCTCATGAACTGTTTGGTCGGTCGTGGTGATAGAGGACAATGCCTCTGTCTAGACATCCTTATTACAGACTGGTGTGCTTTTTGTTTGTCCTCTGCGTTTGTAATAGGCGCAAGCTATTCCTTGCAGTCCTGAATGATAATGGATTTAGCTTGAGTCCTTTTGGTCTTCATTTTATGCGATTTCATCTCGGTGGCTGCATCCTTTGTTCCACGGGTTCTTTTTGAGATTCTCCCCATTTTCAGAACCCTTATTTGTTGTCTGCGTTGTTTTACTATATTTAGTAGTATTTGTTGTTCCTTTCGTATCCTTTTGATTTCATTCATTTTCTTCGGAAGAACAGTTGTTTCTTTTCTTGGGCTTGAGCTTTGTTCTTCAAGGATTGTACCCTCGCCTTGACTTATTTCCATTTTTTCTACTTGGAACACTTCTTTAGCGTTCTCATCCTCCTGAATAGGTTTCTCAGGGGAGGAAATCTTGGGTTGATCTGCTATTTCGCAGGGCAGCTTCTGTTTCTATTTCTTCTTCATCATTCATCTCCTCAGATCCACTCTTAATATGAGCAGAGTGTTCCTGTGATTTCCTTTCTTCTTCTTCCTCATCATTCATCTCTTCAGATACACTCTTACTGTGAGCAAAGTGTTCCTGTAATTGTCCTGCCTCAATATCGAGGTTGAGTGGACTATAGGGCTGGATGTACGCACCGATGCTGGCCAAACTTTGGGCCAATTCGTCTTCTTGCAGAGTGTTTTGTAATGGGCTTTCCTTGGGTTCTTCTGCTTCCTCCCCTTTTTCCTCACCGGAGTGCTTAGTTTCCTCTTCTAGTTCCTCTTCTTCATTTTCTTCTAATTCTTCTTCTTCATTTTCCCCTCCTTCAAGTTGTGGGGGTTGCTCATCCTCTGAGTCATATATCTCTAATGGCTGGCTATTGTTTTCTTGGGGATTTCCTAACATTCCTCTAGTTCTCCCTAATCTGGCAAAATATCTGTGTTTCTGCAGTCTCATTGATGTGCTAGCAGTTCGTATTGAGAGAGAATATAACTGACTATTAGCCAATTAAGCCATCATGACTTACTACCGTTTCTACATGACAAGATTTTCTTATGCTCCGAGCAGCATCATGCAATAAAAAATTTAAATATGCGAGCAAATTTCCATCACATTTTTGTTTTAACATAGTGTTATAGACATTTTTGGGCACTTCAACCCCAATCATAAATGTCCATAAACTGAGGGCTCCTAAGTCCCTAAAATTGTTGCTTCACTACCTAAAAGAACAAGGTCAGCTGATTACATCATCTCCCATAAGTTCTCCACTAAAAACTGCTCAGAAATGGTCAAAACTGGACCAT
>APFE030027662.1:0-24174 GCA_000404065.3 Pinus taeda | reverse complement strand
TTTTGATCCTATTTTGGCTAGCGATCTGGCAATCTGGAGGGTGATTCATCAAGTCGGCTGCTTTCCTTTGAATCTGAGCTGATTTATTGCAAGCATTGGCTCAACTTCTGGAGGTTTGTTGAGGCACGAACTGAGCTGGGCAGCATAGGTGGCATCTTGAATATCGGGAATCATACACCCGATGGCATCTGTTAAACACTTCAGGGCAGCTCTTTGTGTATGTGGCTTAATTAGGAAGAGCCAATACGCTTCCAAGTTTAAACTATTAATCCCGGCGATTAATCTTCCCTTTTCCTCTAACTCAGGATAACATGATTGCTCCAATGCATTTGTTGTTGTAATCTTTCCTGGTGTACATTAGGAAATCATATTTGCCAAGTAGAGAGTGTTGTTAACTAAATCAACTAGATTGATAGAAGTTGATTTACATCTTGAAGCCGCTCTCTCTGATTTCATCACCTGAGTGTGCCATTCTGTGAAAAGTATATCCTTATGAGTTTCAAGTATCCTGGGCAAATTTTCTGCTTTTCCCTGATCGGAATCTTGCCAGTCAAGATGTGCAGTAATGGCCTCATCGGCTTGATTCAATTCATCTCTGGCTTTCTCTACCTGCTCATTTATAGATATAGTTAATTCGCACAGTGGCTCTGCTTGAGCGATCTGTTGACACAAGAGTTTAATCTGAGATCTTAGTGCATTGCTTATCAATGATGCTTCTTTCCTGAACTCTGCCACTTGTGAAGCCCCTTTTATCTTTTCTAGCTGCGATGACATTTGAGCGATTTGCTCATCTTTGGTTTTCACCATTTGCTCGTTCGCTTTTTTCAACTTTTCCAATGCCTCTGTCAATTCATTCTGTTTCTGGATCGCACTTTGGTCGATCCTTTGCTTCTCCGCTTCTAATTGCTGGGTTAATTGATTATTCATTTTCTGTTGTGCCAGCAACTGCTCCTCTGCTTGTGCTGCCTTCTGCTTTGTCTCGGCCAATTCCATCTGTAATGTGGAGATTTCTTGGTCCTTATTCTTCAATAGAAGGCTTACCTCCAATGCTTTGTCGATTGTTGCTGCTGAATAGGCTCCAGCATACTGTGACAATTTAGTTAGATCATCGGAGGGGTCCAATTTCTCCTTCTATACTACATTACCCGTGACCGTTTGCTCTGGAAAGATAGAAGGTTGATCAATCCTTCGTCTTTTCCTTGACCTCTTTACAACTGCTCTATGCCTCGAACTGTAGAAAACATCCAATGGAGGAATATCTTCTACCTGTAGAATGATTTGATCGGTGGGATCTTTTGGAATTATCTCAATGTCCTTAGACTTAGGTGGGCCGTTGGTTCCACTTAGAACCTGAGATGAAGTATCGTCTCGCATGTCGCTGGTCTTAGAAGTGTCTGTACCTTTTGAGCCTTTTCCTCCATTGATGATAGAATCAAACTGCTGCCATTCCTGGAGCAATTTAGGGTCTGTTGTAGTATCTACATTGGCACCAGTGGTGGTCTGTTTCCTTTTATCAGTTTGAGACTCCTTCTGTACTTGTTCCTGTTTTTTCTTCTGATGCTCCTCCTGTTCCCTTTGCTGTTTATCCTCATGCTCTTTCTTTAGCCGTTCTTCCTGCTCCTTCCTCTGCTTTTCCTCTTGTTCTTTCCTCTGCTTTTCCTCCTGCTCTTTCCTCTGTTTTTCCTCCTGCTCTTTCCTCAGTTTTTCCTCCTGCTCCTTATTATGATCTTTTGTTATAGCAGGAGGTTCCTTTGTCTGTTGCCGACCAGGCTCGCTTGACGATGTCGCTGGGGTCGTTGCTAATAAATCTAGAGGCATAGTTTGCAACCTCTGCTCTCTAAGTTTATTAAATTCAATCAACCCTTCATCATTATATTTCATCCTAGTGAGTTCTTTAGCTTGACCTATTGTTTCAACTGAAGTGAACAGGTCATCGAACATATCTTCCTCATGCTCAAACGTTGTTAATTTGGCGTGTTCTAATGCGGCATAGGCAACTAGCTTTGGATCAAATTCCCTGTTTGGGATTGTGGCCAGAGATAAAGATTGAATCTTTGTAGCTTCCTTTTCTGCATGTTTGAGATCATGCAGGGTAAAGACACCACACCTTAAGGGAAAAGTGGGCCAGCCTCTTTTCTTTTCCTTTTTGAGAGTCTGTGTAGTACTCTCAGCTGTGATCTGATAGGCGATTTCTCTTGCTAGCAATTTATCTGGAACATATAAAGGGAGAACGTGTGGGTTGGCTTGGCTACTGTAAACTCTGATATAGGTAAAATGCTCTTCTCCAAACCAACTAGCCACTGCTGGTGAATCAAAGGAAGCTTGGTAGGAAATCTTTGAAATGGGTTTATCAAAAATGGAATAATAAATGGGAACCATAAAGCCATTACAGATTTGATACAGGTGGTTTTTATAAGAAGACTTCCTCAATTTTTGGTGGTATATATGAATGGGCGAGGGGTCCTGTGCAGTCCACCTCCAACCAAGAACAGGAAATTCGGAATTGAAACATAATGTGTCTAAGATATATGTGCTATAGTACAATGGGGGAATTTTGCTTTCAGTGACCACAGTCTTATTTCTAAAATCATGAACAGCTACTGCTAGTTTATCCGAGAGAATAGTAGCCCAATCTATGATTATACTGTTTACTGTTGCCTCCATAAGAGGAACCATTTCTATGGTAAAACTAGCAGAGTCGTGTAATCCCCATAACCTACACATCATTATACCCGCATAACAATAAGGAGAAGCCAAAGAATCAACCGAGTACTTACCGGAAGATTCGTGTTTGTGCTTGTTTGGATTTTGTCTCCAATCCTTGATGGGTTCGGATTCAATTTCATTTTCGCTTGCAAACTTCTCTAGGAAGGCGCTGTTGTATATTTTCTCTGGCTCGGGCAAATGATACATTTGCCTTAAGTCATCTGCCTTGAATGATCCGAAAATCCTCCCATCTCTGGTGCTAAAATCTATGTCCATGATTGGGATTTCTTCAATCACCCATCGCACAATGTCTGTGTATGGGAGAATTTGCTCCCTGGCTGCTATCTTGTGAAGGAAAGAGTCGGCTAAATATTTGAGAGTGCAATCAGACTTCCGTAGTGAATCCGTGGTAGCTTCTGTTACCATCTTCTTTGGTTTCTCGGCTTCAATTAAGTCGTAAGTGCCTTGCCAAGTCACTCTGGTGAGGCCTGTGCATGTAGTATCAGATATGAGGCCCTTCTTCTTGTTTGCAGCAGCTTGTCCTGTGACTGGTGGATTGGAAACACCCGCAGTCTTCTTAGATTTCTTACCCATCATGCTCGAACTCCTGTCTATGAATGAATTCTGCACAGAGAGGCAATTGTGCGTAATAGAGAGAGATAACAATGAAAAATTGCAAGTGATAACATATGAATAGGTGCGCAGTAATATATTCAGCTTTTAAAATGGGCGCAGAGACAATCTGTAGAAAGATTTTAAGACATGATTCCATTAATTGGCCGTATAAAACCTGTCAACCTATAAATGCCCATTATATCGTTATTCAGGCGAGTGATCTCCTTAAGCAAGCAATGGACGCATTGGTGGCTGAGCGGAAATGATTAAGCCTTAAATATGAATAAATTGAGCTTTCCAATCACTTTAACGGCTTTTTATCGAAAACTGTGCCTTATCGCATCGCATCGGGGGTATGACAAGCGCGCCTTAACAATGTATATTGGGTACCGCCGATCGCCGAATGCGATATCGCATTGGAGAAAAGCTTGATGTGCGTCAAGACTTAAGTAAAGGTAACCCGCCGATCGTCGAACGTCGATTGCGCATCCCATCGGGGCAAATGGAATGGGGCGCTTTTGGACGTGCATTGGATATTGCCGATTGCCGAATGCGATATCGCATCGGGGGAAAGCTTTGTGCCACTTTATATGTCTCTTATGTCATTGCGATATGCGATCTTGCGATCGCTTTATCGCAATGACCAAGATTCGCGTTATTTCTTTAAAAAGTGTTTGTTCAAAAAGGGTTTCATAAACGCATTCATTTGATTATCAGACTTTTTGAACAATAGAAGTATTGATATCAATTTTATTTTAAAGGGACCCATTTCATATGTTATTGTTTTATGAATAAAAATGATATGAAATGGGGGGTTGTTTGTAGAGCACAACAACTAATTTGCAGAGTTTAAAACTAGGACTAGTGTCGAATGGCGCAAGTGAACCATTCATCGCCCGTGTTGATCCTCTTTAGGCAAGTTTTTAAAAATGGAGTTGAAGCTTCCAGGTCTAGAAGCTTTGTGAACAGAATTCTGGTAAATGCTTGGGCAGGATAGAGCCGAGAGAGTTTGTTTGGGCTCCCTTCCACTATTGAAATGGAACAAAATAAAGAGATAAGGCCTCTCCCATCATAAGAGGATCCATTTCCCCTCTATAAAAGCTATATAAAATCCTCATTTCACACCCTCAGCTAGCCAATGAAAGGGAAGGAATTATTTGCAAATCTTGATAGCCATCTTGAGAACCTTAGCCTTCTAGTTTGTGTGTGAAGGGAGAATTAGCTTATAGTGTTTGGTTTGGATTAAAAGGAAAGAGGCCTTGAACTTCCATTGTTTTGAGGGTGAATCATGAGATGCTTATAGTGGTGCTGGAACTTGGACATGCCAAAGGGAACCTGCAACGTCAAGGCTCCGGTTATATTTCTCTTTGAAGTTTATATTAACACAACTAATGGTTTGTTTCCTATATCATGTGTTATATTGTATTTTATAGCTTAAAACTCCTTGACCTTTTAAGTAGATTGAATTTGATTTTATACTATCACGTTTGTTGTTGTCTCTTGCATGTTTGTTTCAGGTACTTGAGCGAAAAGAACAAAAGGAAGTTGGAGCAAAGAAGTAAGATCATCATCAAGTGGATTAGAGTTATAAGAGGTAGGCCCTCTTATTCGATTCTAATCTAAGGAAGTTTACATTAGATTGTCTTGTTTGTGACTAGACCCACTCTTGGGCTAGAGGGATCATCTCTATCCGCAGAGAGGATTTACCTACTCCACATGGGGGGCTTCATTACTCTATATGGGTTGGACAACCACATATTGTTGGTGTCCCAAATTTCTCTATTTTTACCCCATTTCTATAAACATTAACCTCTATTTTATCTCGACTTAAACCTCTCTTTCCTGCACTAGTCCAAGATAACTACCTATTCCTGCATATGATTTGTATCTTACATTAAGATTTATTAAAGTGCTTTATTAATAATTTTTACATACATTTCATGCCTATTAAGTACCTCTTGTAACTTATGTTAATTTCCTAGAAGTAATTGAGAAACTAAGTGTTAATTATGAGTTAGCATGATCAGTGCAGGTAGATTCCTACACCACCAACAATGATTGTTTTCAGATTTCAGTGAGCTAAATCTTTCCAAATAGACATTTTGATCCATGAGTCTGAGTTTGGTTGCTAATTAACTGAGGATGGATACCGATGGCGCATAGTCAGGGATATTTGCCAAGGATGGTCTACAGCCAGCGAAGTACATGTTCTATTATAACTGACAGCCATTTTGTAATGTTTGGTTGTTAATCCGTTCAGCCGAAAGGCCTGAATAGGAAAATGGTTGTAATTAGTGGAATATAGCTAAGGCTGAAAGAATGTATAAAATGTAGATTGTAGGTAGAACTAGCTAGCGATCCTTAGGCTATAATTTCATTTTCTATGTAATTTGGTATTTCCCTTAGCTCTGCACTGGACTCGCACTACTATGTACATTTCTTGATCCAGTAATACAAGGAACTTGCCATGTTATTCATATGCTATGTTTAATCTATCTGTCATGCATACTTGAGTGTTGAATCGTCTCATTTCTTAAATGGGAAACGAGCTGGTTGGCTAGGGCCTAGCCAACCCAACTCATTTACCCTTGCGCTTTTGTCATTTAGAAAGACTGAATATTTCCCTTTACAATTGTGTGGTGTGAACATTTTTTATATTTACTTCTAAAGTTCTGATTTAAATCTATTTCATAGTTAACTGTGAGTGGATACATGGCTTGGAAGTTGATTGATATTTCTTGTAATTCTTTTCTTGCATTTCTTTACTAGCAATTTTGGTCTCAATTTGCTTCCGCTTGGATCGTCTAGGAAGCCTCTTCTTGTACCAGTGCATGTAGTTTCCTGCACTCTGGTTCAGTTATTCCTTTCACAACAAATATTTCATTTCTCTTACTGCTTACCATTTTAAGTTGTTTCTGCAAGCAAATATATTATTAATTTCAGTAATCATCCTTAACATTAAGAGTGCATTTCTGAAGGATTTGAGAATGATTTCATGAATTTATCATAGACACTTTACACTTGCATTTTATGACTTACGAACAAAGAACATAAACATTTTAAGTGGATTGTCGAAGCTAGATGATACATGCAGATCACTTAGACTAATGCTTTGATTACTTTGAGTTGCTTTCATTTCATGAAGTTTACTTCCATTGCAAGATTTAATTAAATAAAGCATTTCTTTTCCATAGATAAATTATCTCAGAATTTCATTTACAATTGCAATTCTTTTCAACACGTCTTTCAATCTTTTCGAAAGTAAATTGGAAACTTTGGTGAAAGAAACTATGCCTCGATGCAAGAGGTGGTCTATTGTCACAGAAACGGAGTTCTCTAATCCCTAAGGCTTAGAGCACCTCCAAAAAGACATAAATCTTCGGTAAGGGTTGTAAAATATACTTTTACACAGAGGCATTGTACCTGCACTAGTACAAGCAGATTGCAATAATACAAGAACATGTTGTTTGTGTAGAAGGAAGATCAAGAGGAAAATAGATCTCTATAAGGCCCACTTTTTAGATTGTTAGCCATCTATCTGAAGATAAACATAGCATTTCATTCCAACATTTAAGATTGGTTCTAGTTGTGTGAAAACTTGTTTACTTGATTTACTTTCAAATTATTCTTTTACATTCTAGCAATAGAGTTACATTGGTGTCAGATACCTTTAAGATTGTTTTCTGTCTGATTCTGCAAAAATTTCCTTTAAGAAGTAGGATTAGGAATAGGAAAAGTTCATACCACTTTTGGCATTTCCCGTGCTTCATCTCTAAGTTTACAAAATCCCCAAGTTGACAATTAAGTGTTGAGGAGTTTACTTAAGCGCAATTCCTACACCCAACATTTTGGCGGTGTTACCGAGGAGGCAATTTGAATTGGTAAGAATTTTTTGTTTTTTGTAAAAGGGGTAAGTTTGTTGTTATTTGTTTCTGCTGTGTGCTTCTATTGTTTGAAGGAATTTATAGGTGCTTATTTATTTTTATGAAAAATGCAGTTTTTATTTGAATTTCGTTTTGTCATTTTTTTGAAATGAATGCTTAAAAGGGGTAGGGGTCCGAAGCCCAGTAGGGGCCAAACAAATACTGAAAAATATGAAACAAAATCTCATATTGGGCCTTCTTTTGTAGGCATAGAGTCCAAAAAAACTCAGACTCATCACGCAGGAACAATCCACTTGGGCTCTGATAGCAGTGGTCCAAGTGTGACACAACCCATAAAGGGGAAGAAGGAGACTATTTGAATCCATAGTCATCCTTCTCAGCTTATTGAGAGCGGTTCGTGTGGAAGAACAAAAATGGAAGATGAGGAAGACCATGCAGAAGGAAGTGGTGAAAATCAAGTAAATGAGGAACAATCTACTTTCAGATTCCCGATAGTGAATCCTAATACACAAGTACAAATGAAAAATATTTCACCATCAACTCTTCCTCATTTCTATGGTAAGGTACATGAAGACCCAGACTCTTTCTTATTTGAGTTTTATATTTTGTGTAGAAGTTATGATTATTCATTTGGTGCCCAGAAGTTAAAGTTTTTTCCTACAACTCTCAAGGACACAACACTCCGCTGGTTCATGGGACTAGGAGGAAACAATATAACTTCTTGGGAGAAAATAAAGAGAGTGTTCTTATCGAAAGATAAAGAATATTTTAAAACTAGAGATATTCAAGATGAAATATTTACTATTGTGCAAAATGATGATGAGATGATAGAGGAATACTTGGAGAGATTCCTATACATCCTCCAAAGGTCAAAGCATAAATTTGATCTAAGTACCATTAGAACCATGTTCTTAGGTGGGCTTGCTAATGAGGCTATAATCTAAATCTGTTAGGACAAGGGGATAGTGCTGAAAAACCTTTCGATGAGATATGTGACTTGTGCAGGAAATTATCAAGGAACCAATATAGATCTGGTAAAGGAATTCAAAATAGAAACAGGAAAATGGAATCTACTGATGCTATGATTATTGGATTAGAAAACAAAATGGACAATATGAAAATTGAAATAATGAATACTATTGGTAAACAAATAGACTCTTTGAATTTTTAACAAAAACTTGTAGAAGAGCAAGAGTCATTGCCTATTTTATGTCCAAGGTGTAGAAGAAAGAATCCTTTAAGAGAACGTCCTCTCGATATTAAAGAAAATAATAAATGTGAAATTTGTGCAGAGAACCATGCTACAAAAAAATATCCCTCCATACCTGGGCTTAAAATTGTACTTGAGGGAGGATAACCTAAAGTCGAATCACTGCATGTTATGGGAGCATGAAGAAATTAGCCTCAGGTAAGTGCAGGTATGGTTCCTAAACCTCCACCACATTTTTTTGGTTATAATGCACACTCGTATTCCTATCCTAACACTGGTCACTCTCAACATTGGCAGCATGGGAACCAATATCAGTATGGACAACCCTCCCAATCTTGGCAACAAGGATGGAGAGGGCCAAAACATTCACATCATTCACATAATTCTTATCATGCACCTATGCAATCATACCCTCCTACATATGCACCTTACCTAATGCCGCAACCATCATTACCTCAGCTAAGTCAACATCTACTACCATTACCTTTACCTCCACCATTTCGACCTTCTCAGCTACCTACTCAACCTTTACCCAACCCCAATAATAAAGTGGTACAAACGATCCATCCTATTAACCTGATTTCTTCATCCAGATATCAGTGTATGCCAATTGTAGTCAATGATCTCCAATTGAGATCAGGGAAGGTAGTAACCTCATAAAATCAAAAGTAGCCTATGGTGATTATCAATGAGAAAGGAGAGGAGGAAACTCCTAACCATTACGAAGAAGATGACAACATTCAGCTTACCCCTGTACCTTCTGAGCCCTTGCCATCTTCTTCCAACCGACCTCCTTATCTAGAGAGGTTAGTTGTGGAGAAGAAAGACCCCATTCCTGAGTCTACCTTGGCTTCTGAGCTTAGGAACCTTTTCATAATTGTACCTTTGCTCTAAGCTATTAAAGAGATCCCCATTTATACAAAAATCATTAGGGAAATCTGTCTCAAGAAGCCAGGAAGGAGAAGATTGGAACCTCAAACTATTCAATTTGTTGGTAGGGCAACAAAGTTAATGACGGGGTGTATGCACATGGAAAAATATACCAGCCCTAGAAACCCTATTGTCTCTATTCAAATAGGTGATTTTCTTGTCTCCAATGTACTTATAGACCTAGGGGCAACCATTAATGTTATGACCAAGCAAACCATGGATCAACTTGGATTGGTCCATATTCATCCTACTCACACTGTGCTTGAACTAGCAGATAGATCTAAAATCAAGCTAGAAGGGGTGCTGGATGATGTGGTTGTTTCCTTAGACTCTTGGGAATATCCCACAAATTTCATTGTGCTTCAACTAAAGAATCCTCTGGGAGGACATCCTTTGATCTTGGGATGACCATGTATTGCTAAAGATGATGCTTATATTTCTCATGGAGATTCCAGGAAGAAGGTCACCTTGTATCCACCCGCTAGATCCATTCAAGAGCTTTGAGACACTTTATGGTTAGACTAAAGTAGTGATGATGAGACTCAACATGTTTCCTTGATACATCAACACGCTGAGTCCTCGCAGGAGGGTGAGATTCAAGACTTCCTGAACAATCTAGAAACCATGCCTAATTTTGAGTCATTGAGTCAGAGTTTTAGTCTAGATTTTCAGGAAAGATATGACTCTCTACCTCCATCCCCACCATCTCTAGCGACATATTTGTGTACTCTTGAGCCTGATACCACTCTTGTTGATATTAGTCCAGGTAAATCCTCATATATCAGTTTAGTCTTCGATCCTTCCAAGCAAGAGAAACTTGTGAATTTGTTTCAAAACCATCTTGATGCCTTTGCATGGGGTTATGAAGATATAAAACGCATCCCTCCTAAAATTTGTACACACCATATTTATATTCAAGATGGAGCCCGACCTGTTCGACAACCCCAAACGTGAATGAACCCAGCTCTAAGAGACGTTATAAAGGAAGAATTACAAAAACTCTTAGATGTTGATTCTATCTATCCCATTTCTGACAACTAGTGGGTCTCTCCATTAGTATTAGTCCGGAAAAAATATGGGAGATGGCGCATTTGTATTGATTATAGAGAATTGAGCAATGCCACTCTCAAAGATTACTTCCCCCTTCCTTTCATCGATCAGGTACTTGATACCCTTGCTAGTAAGAAGTGTTTTTCTTTTCTAGACAACTTTAGCGGATATAACCAGATACATATAGCACCCGAGGATAAAGACAAAACCACTTTTACATGTCCATGGGGTACATTTTCTTACTGAGTGCTTCCCTTTGAGCTATGTAATGCCCTGACTACCTTTCAAAGGGAAGTCTTGGCTATTTTTTCTGACCTTAAGTGTGTAGAAATCTATATGGACGACTTCTCTATGTTTGGCAATTCATTTCAGGAAGCCCTCAAGAATCTAGAAAAAGTGCTTCTTCACTTCCAAGAAGCTCATCTCACCTTGAGTGACAAGAAATGCAGATTAATGTGCAAGGCAGGGGTGGTTTTTGGCCATCTTATTTCCAAGAAAGGTAGCCAAGTTGACCCTGCAAAAATAGAAGTCATTTTAAGTCTCCCTATACCCAAAACTCAAAGGGAAGTGAGAGGTTTTCTAGGACATGCAGGCTATTATAGGAGATTCATTGAGAATTTCTCAAGGATAGCTACCCCCCTTTTCCAATTTTTGGCTAAGGATAGTGAGCTTTCTTGGTCCACAGCTTACCAACAGTCCTTTGAGACATTGAAGGAAAAATTAGTCTAGGCACCATTTTTGAGAGAACAAAACTGGTCCCTACCATTTCATATTTCCTCTAATGCCTCAGATACTACTATTGGCGTAGCTTTAGGACAAGAAGAAGACAAACAACCTTATGTTATTTATTTCATTCGTAAAAACTTGTCACCTGCCGAACTCATTTATACGGTTACCGAGAAAGATTTTTTAGTTGTAATTTTTTCCATTAATAAATTCAGACATTATATTACAAAATATGAAGTCTTTGTGCATACTGATCATTCTGCAATAAGATATTTGATGAATAAACCATTAACTAGTAGTAAAGTGACTAGGTGGTTACTATCGTTACATGAATTTAATATTACTATTTTTGATAGACCAGGGAAATCAAATGTAGTAGTAGATTATCTTTCAAGGTTAAATAATCCAGGTGAAGCAATTCCTGTTGATGATGATTTTCCTGATGAGCATCTTTTTGATGTGTCAACAAAATCCCCATGGTTTGCTGACATAGCTAACTATTTAGTCACTAGAAAATTACCACCTCAACTTATCCGCTCGTGAAAAGCGGAATATCATACAGAAAAGTGCTACATATTCCTAGATCCAAGGAGAACTCTTTTACACCATAGCATATCTCATTATCCGTAGATGTGTAAGAGAGGAAGAAGCATTTGATATTTTAAAATATGCCTATGATGAACCTTGCAAGGGTCACTTCACCGATAATTAGACTACATACAAAGTGTTACGATCTGACTATTTTTGGCCTTTCTTGTTTAAGGATGCCAAACAATATGTCAAGTGGTGTGATAGCTGTCAGCGAGTTGGCCAGCCTAGTCAAACAAATGAAATGCCTTTATATCCTCAGGGTGTGATGGAGAAGTACAAAATACGGCACAGGAAATCTACACCGTATCACCCGCAAGCAAATGGTTAGGTGGAGTCAACGAATAAGGTGATTGAGTTCCATCCTCACAAAAATGGTAAATATGCACAGAAAGGATTAGGCTGACAAATTACCAGAAGCATTGTGGGCATATCGAACCACTTAGAGAAACAGCATAGGACACACACCTTATGAGTTGATGTATGGAAAACAACTCCTCTTGCCGATAGAATTCCAGATCAAGACTTTCAAGGCTGGAGTCCAATTGGGGTTGGATCTCTCTGAAGCACAACAACATCCTCTTCTACAATTGAATGAGTTAGATGAATTCTGAAGGGATGATATTCAGCATAACATATTGGTTCAACATCAGCACAAGAAGTGGCATGACAAGTCCATTCAGAAGAAGCAGTTCCAACCAGGTGATTGGGTACTCCTTTACGATTTAGATTCAAATATTTTAAAGGAAAATTCCATACACACTGGATGGGACCCTTTAGGTGGTCAAAGTGTTCGAAAATGGAGCAGTAGAAATCAAAACTATTGATGGACAGAACTTTGTGTTCCTAGTAAATGGGCATAGATTGAAGGTATATTTTCAGCCCCATAGTAAAGGAGATTTCATACAGCAAGTCCAATAGCCATTTGAAAAGGAGTTGGTAGGTGGTAACACCAACCTGTCAAATATTTTATTCCTTCTTGTCCTTATTAAAAAATAAATAAAAATAAAAAAAGACAACAATGACAAAAATAAAAAGTACAAAAAGAAATTATTTATTTATTTTTATTTATTTATTATTTATTTATTATATTATTATATATTATTATTATTATTTTTTTTTTTTTTTGTAATTATGAAAATCAATTGACTGACATGATTGCAGAAGGATCAACCTAAAAACCAACATGTTGGCAGGAGGATTGAAATTCTAATAAAAAGGAATGTTATTTGATCTTTTAGATATGTTGGCTTCCACCAAGAAGAAGCAGGTTCATGAAACCGAGCACTTACCCAAGTTTGGGGTAACTATCATGGAAATTTTTATTCAAGTAAACACTTACTTCCCGCTGCAATTACTTTTTCCCGTACCAGTGCAAGCAGATTTCAAGGTAAAAACTTTTCCTTTCTTCTATTTCCCATTTCAAAAATTCCCACTAGTTTCTTTTCTAAAATTCCCATTGAATGAGCTTCCTCTTTCTTCTAAGAAAACTACCCTTGCTCGATTTCGTAAAATCCCTCTTTTCCCTTGAAATTTTTTCCACATCCCGTTTCGTTTATCCCTGTTGGTGTTATTGTTTCTGGAATCCCTACTATAGTGTTCCTTCCCATTCAATTTTTTTTACTCGCTTCCCACTTCTTTATTCCCTCATAAATTGATTGCAGAATTTGATGCAGTCAATCCAAAAGGCATGCTCGTGAAACACCAAAGGATGGAGAATAAAGCGTTTCTTGTATATTGAGGAATTTTTTTTAGTCCAGCTACAGAATTGTGTTCTATCAGAATTTTTTTCTTTGGTCAAAGTCCCTGGTGCAAGACACATAATGCAAGCACAACACAATGCAAGTAGGTTTAGTGCAGGAACACAACTGACTATAAAAGCAAGTGTAAAATAAAATTCATAGTCCAGGAGTGTCTTATAAATGATGTTTATGGATCTTTATTTTCCTGCACATGAGTATTGATATGTCATAACATTGCATGTTTCAATTAATACTCTGTTTCATCATTTACTGACTTAGATTTTTTTTTTAAGTGCAAGGTGTATAAGGTTTTGAAATCTAAATTTTTTAATAAGTGTTGAAGTATGTCTTGATTAAATTACAAGGCTTACTATGGGATAGTACTATTGTCTGATAACCTGTATTCACCTTTCTTGAAATAATTTCACATTTCTTGTTCATTATTACCTTACCTCATAACTCGACCATTGTAACCATTGTGCTCCCACCACATAAACCTCCATACACCCAATCATTATGACTCACCTGCAGTAGGCTGATATGAATCTGCACCTGATACAAAGAGTTGTCTTCAACATGACTAGGTGAGTGGGACTGCAAAGATGGAGGGTGACGAACCTCCGGCATAAAGCTCTCAGCAAGTGTTGGTGTCACTCACTGGAATTCTTTCGAGGTTGTGACTAGAAAGGGTGAAGTGCAGTTCGACATGGAACCCATAAGGAGTGAGCCGTTGTCTTTGTAGGAGATTGAGCAAACTGCAAAATACTAGAATAGTCTTGCACAATTGCAAGAATCCTGGTTCCTACCATTTTGACAGAAGTTTGATAGGTTCGACATGGCTGTGGTATTAGAGTTCGCGAAGACATTCAAAGGAGGCCGAGTCAGGGTTGGCTCGTCGAATTTTGAAGTCACAGAGGAGTCTATTACGCAAGCTTTAGGCTTGCCACTTATAAGTGAGCATTGGTTTAAAAAGGAGTGGCTCGAGAGGAAACAATGGCACTGGTTAGTGGTTGACAAGAAGCTTCAGGTTGACTGGACGAAAGGACTTCCACAGAGTGCCATGATCAGGAAGTGGTGATACCTCCTGTTCATACTGCAGAAATTCATGACTAGTGAGGGATGTTACACATTGGCATTTGTATATCACCTTCAGCTATTGCTGCACTTCGAGTCAGGAAAATTTATTAATTTCCCTTACTACCTGCTTAGAAGTCTTGAGAAAATGGCGAAGGGCATGCAGAGTGGGAATACAAGCCAAGGTGCAAGAAAGCTATACCATCATGGGCTTGTCACGATCCTGGAAAAGAAGAAGCTAGAAGAAAAACAAGTAACCTAGGGAGAATTCCTAAAAGAGTTTTAGGCAAAGTTTGCAGGGAAGTCTGCTAGCATGAGTAAAAGTAAGAAAAGGAAAGAAGAGACATCATCTCTTGCCAAGAAGAAAGGTGAAATCACATTGGTGCAAGCAGGGAGGAAGACTGTCAAAAACACTCCACCCTCATCTAAGAAGAGAAAGACCAGAACCTCAGTGAGGAAGAGGATGGTCTCTCAAGGGACGAACTAGTTGAGCTCTCCAATTATAATTGATGAATCACCCTAAGTTTCCCCTGAAGTTTATAACCTTCTAGTGCTTGTAGATGTAACAACACACACTGTGGAAGATGAAGAGAACATGGAAGATGATGTATTGTTGTCAACTTTTGTCAGCAGATTAAGGAAGAGGAAGATGACACCGAGTAGAGGTGAAGTCCAAGCAGAGGGTCATGAGGATGAAGAAGAACAACATATAGAGACCCTCAATAATTTCAGCGAACCGAACATTGAAACCCTCAATGATTTTGAGGAATGCGGTACTGAAGCCCCTGCTATTTTAGAAGAATGGGATACTGAAGCCCCTACTATTTTAGAAAGACAGGGTACTGAAACCCCTACTGGGTCAATGGATAGGGTATTGAATCCCTTAAGGAACTGGAAGATCATGGCATTGAAAACCCTGAGGAATTAAATGCACAAGGTATTAAAACCCTTGACACGAAGTTTATGGAGGGCATTGAAACCCTCGGTGACAACGAAACCCCAAGTGCAGAAACCTTTGACGATGTCATAACGCAGACATTGGATGGCCTTAACCTTGACAACGATAGGACCTATTTCGAGTCTGTTGCAGAGAAGACATTTACACCTAAATACCTGAGCACGGAACCATCCACTCTCTACCTCAATAGCCGAATAATAGATTTGAATTAGCAAGTTCATGACCTAGAGGCTTTGAACCAGGTCATGAAGGAGCAAAATTAGCAGAAGCCAAGCGATGTAGAGCTACTTGCAGAGGTAAAAAGGCAGAAGCATCAAGTAAAAGTTTGGAATAATCAGGCTTCCAAATGCTACAAACACCTCAAGAAGGTGACTAATTAGATGAGAAGAGCTTGAGGTAAAAAGTCGAAGATAGTGAAAGCAAAAATAAGTATTGAAGTTCAGGATTGAGAGCTAGCCACTCATTTTTTGAGGATTTTTTTGTAGAAGGTAAATTGTTGTGTGAGGACACACAATAGCTTAGGGATGGGACTATGTTGGTGTCCCAAATTTCTCTATTTTTACCACATTTCTATAAATATTAGCCCTTGTTTTATCTCAACTTAAACCTCTTTTTCCTGCAATAGTCCAAGATAACTACCTATTCCTGCATATGCTTCGTTTCTTACATTAAGATTTATTAAAGTGCTTTATTAATCATTTTTACATATATTTAATGCCTATTAAGTATCTCTTATAACTTATGTTAATTTCCTAGAAGTAATTGAGAAACTAAGTGTTAATTATGATTTAGCATTATCAGTGCAGGCAGATTCCTGCACCACCAACGATGATTGATTCGAGATTTCCATGATTTGAATCTTTCCATGCGATGTTTTGATCCATGACTCTATGTTTGGTTGCTGATTAACTGAGGATGGATATCAGTGGCACACAATTAGGAATATTTGCCAAGGATGGTCTACGGCCAAAGAAGTACATGTTCTAGTATAACTGATAGCCGATTTTTGTAATGTTTGGTCGTTAGTCTGTTTGGCCGAAAGGTCTGAATAGCAAAATGACTGTAATTAGTGGAATATGGCTAAGGCTGAAAGAATGTATAAAATGTAGATTGTAGGTAGAACTAGCTAGCGATCCTTAGGCTGTAATTTTATTTTATATGTAATTTGGTATTGCCCTTGGCTCTGGGTTGGACTCGCACTACTATGCACATTTGATGATCAAGTAACACAAGGAACTCGCCATGTCATTCATACAATGTGTTAATCTATCATTCATGCGTACTTGAGTGTTGAATCGTCTCGTTTCTTAAATGGGAAATGAGCTGGTTGGTTAGGGCCCAACCAACCCAATTCGTTTACCCTTGTGCTTTCGTCATTTGGAAAGAACGTGTGAATATTTCCCTTTGCAATTGTGTGGTGTGAAAAATTTCTATATTTACTTCTGAAGTTCTGATTTAAATCTATTTCGTAGTTAAGTGTGAGCGGATCCATGGCTTGGAAGTTGATTGAGTTTATTTCTTTCTTGTATTTCCTTTCTTTCATTTCTTTACTCACAATTTCTGGTCTCGATTTACTCGTGCAGGAAGCCTCTTCCTATACCAATGCATGTAGTTTCCTGCAATCCGGTTTAGTTATTACTTTGACAACAAATATTGTAGTTCTCTTACTGCTAACCATTTTACGTTGTTTCTGCAAGCAAATATATTATTAATTTCAGTAATCATCCTTAACATTAAGAGTGCATTTCTGAATGATTTGAGAACGATTACATGAATTTATCATAAACACTTTATATTTTCATATTATGACTTATGAACAAAGAACATAAACATTTTAAGTGGATTGTCGAAGCTAGCTGATACATGCAGATCACTTAGACTAATGCTTTGATTACTTCAAGTTGCTTTCATTTCATGAAGTTTACTTCCATTGCAAGATTTAATTAAGTAAAGCATTTCTTTTCCATAGATAATTTATCTCATAATTTCATTTACAATTGCAATTGTTTTCAGCACGTCTTTCAATCTTTTCACAAGTAAATTGGAAACTTTGGTGAAGGAAACTCTACCTCGGTGCAAGAGGTGGTCTCCTATCATAGAAACAGATTGCTCTAATCTCTGAGGCTTAGAGCATCTCCAAAAAGACACAAATCTTTAGTAAGGGAGGTAAAATATACTTTTATATAGAGGCACTGTACCTACACTAGTGCAAACAAATTGCAATAGTATAAGAACAGGTTGTTTGTGTAGAAGGAAGATCAAGAGGAAAATAGATCTCTGCAAGGGCCCACTTGTTAGACTGTTAGCCATCTATCTAAATATAAACATAGCATTTCATTCCAACATTTAAGATTGGTTCCAGTTGTGTGAAAACTCCTTTACTTGATTCACTTGCAAATGGTTCTTTTACATTCCAACACTAGAGTTGCTTTGGTGTCAATTACCATTAAGATTGTTTTATGTTTGGTTCTGCAAACATTTCCTTTAAGAAGTAGGACTAGGAATAGGAAAAGTTCATACCACTTCTGGCATTGCTTGTGCTTTGTCTCTAAGTTTACGAAACCCCCGTGTTGACAATTAAGTTTTGAGGAGTTTTCTTAAGCGCAATTCCTGCACCCAACACATATCCTCGATGAGGAATAGGATTTGTAAACATTGCTAGTTGTGATGAAGTATGGTGGGGGAGGAGGTGGAGAATTGGGTTGAGATCCTCGAGAAACAACTGCTTGAGTTTCCCATACTTGATGCATTTGGGGTAGTAGGGGGAATTCATGAGTGTAATGGAAAACAAATCCACAATAAACACAAGGTTCATTGGGTCTAGGAGGCTTATTTTGCTTGGGTTGTTCACCCTATTGCTAGGTTTCAGGATTATGCTAGTCACCCTTAGGGGCATTAGGTTGTGGACCCTTATTTCCTTGGTTACCTTGAGGTTATTGGTTCAATTTACCCTTCCCCCTATTCCTTCTATTTGGATTGGGGGGATTGGTACTACTCTATTGGGCATACAATTGACCTTGAGGAGGTAGTTGATGGGGTGGCAAAGGCAGAGGAGGTATAGGAGATTGAGGTGCTGATGTCGGTGGGGCTAGAGCACTAGGCGGTGCATAAGGATAGTAAGGATTCATGACCACATTTGAATAACAAAGTTGCGCAACAACTAGCCCTGACATCTAGTGATGCAGATGGGAATATGCATATGATGTGCTGGTACCTTGGTAAGAGTTTACACATGAAGGATTGGGAAGGGGATAAGTGTAAGTGAAAATGTCCCCCCTGGGGTTGACCATAACTCATAGGAGTGGAACATATGGTGGAGGTTGAGGGTGGTAAATGGATCTAATGATACTGTTAGCAACATTAGATGCCCTCAATGCATTAGCAGCACCAAGACGAGATAAATTGGGGAGGAAATTGTAAACATAACCTGACTGAGCATAGATCAAATCATATTTGAAGGCTATCTAGAGAGCTTCTTGCTCAGTCTAAGGGAAGTGAGAGGAGATGTATTTACTTATGGGGGCCAAAATAATTCTAAGAAACCAGTTCATATATACACAGTCTTCAAACTCAGGGGCTCTACACATGCTCCTCCTTCAATGCCATTCCTGAACATGGTCAGAAAGTTGAGTAGTAGGAGTTTGACGAAAAGACGTCAAAATTTTTGTACCTATGTAATATAAGAGGTAACTGGCAATATGAAAGAAAATATTTGATGAGAGTCACAAATGTGGAATGGTAGGCATGCATTTGGTCCACATACCATTTGGTAGTAGCTCCAGAAAGGGTGTGTTGGAAGAGACGAAGATGAATGGAGTCTTTGGTAATGGAATTTGATGAACACCAATGTGAAAAGAGAAAACATGATTTGTGGGGTCTTCTAAAGGATTACCTTTGAACTTGGGAATGTTTGAAGGAATCTTTGTAGGCATAGGAGGCCAATGTGGGTTATGGAGAAGAGAGTCTTTGATGAGCTAGTTGAAATAAGGGAGGCTCAAACCAGCCATATAAAGAAGAAAGGGAGGGTTCGTGGCCATACTAGTAGAAGTTTTACCTATGGGGTTACCTTGGTTACCACCTGGGTTTCTACTTTCTATGTTGATTCCTGAAATGGTAGTGGTACGGGGTTGGGAAGATGCAGAATTAGAGGAAGAACTGGAAGAATCATAAGAACTAGAGTTAATATGGGGACTCAATGGAGGACTAGGAGGATGAAATCTAACTTGATGAGGAGGAGTAATATGTTCGAAAGGAAACTGGGGGTGAAGACCATGAAGTCTCCATGAAAAACACCTAGGAGGAACAATGGTGTCAAGACAAAGATAACTCAATAGATTAAAGGGTGATGATAAGAGAAAAGAGTAAAAAACAATAAGAAAACACTAGTGCAGTGGTGCAATTGCAAACTAACTATAATGATATGCTACTCTAATTCAAGTAGACATGACCTATCAAATAAAAAACGACCTCTAGACTAAAGGTGATCTACATCCTCAAACAAGTCCAAGATCTATTGTTTTAGATGGCCTTCCAAGAGACTTCTTACTTGACAAAATTTGATGCTTGCATGCAGGGATGTCTAGAGAAAGGTAGGATGGAGGATCAAATGCTTTCCCACAACTAGTTCTATAGGGTGTTTTCCTAAGATTGGCCACTAAATTTACCTATGTCCCATGAGGGTGGTCGAGTCTTGAGCTTCTTTATGATCAGCCATGACACAAAATTCCCTACCACGGGTTAGGTTGCCCTGAGGAGAACCTATCACACTATGATCTAGCCTAACCCCCTTTGAATCAAGTTACTGATGCACTCCGGATTTGGACTGTGGGATGGTGAAGGATTTTAAGCTCCCTAATATGTCAAATTTCTATATCTCAATGTAAGTGATCAATGGGTGTTATTGGAATGCTATCCCATTGATCCTACACCTAACTACAAATATTGTTTGGCCTTGATGCCCAAGTGGGACTAATCTATGTGAGTTGAATTATTAAGGTGTATTGTTCCAAGTCTTGGCTTGATGGTTTTAACCAAGATCACATTCGATGAGGGGTGTGAGTGTGTGAAAATAATGTGTTAAGTGGATGAGTTAATTAAGAATGTTTATGATGCCATGTGCTGTTGAAAATAAAGTCCTGAAAACTATAAATAATGTTAAAAATGGATAGTAAAATAATCAACAAATTCAAGCACACAACCCCCCACCCAAGAAGGTTATCAATTAGATAAAAAAGTTAAGGAAACCAAGCAACTAAAAGACACAAAAGCACCAAAATATCTAATTTCTAAGTTACTAGGATCTAAAGGGAAAAAGATGGCGAAAATGGTGTAGGAAACTAGCAAAAATCATAGGTGAAAATGTTAGAAAAGGATAGGAAAGAAGCTCCAAAAACTAGGATATAGAAGGGGGTCCTAAGGGAGAAAGGCAACATCAAAATATAAACGAAGTAAAATTTCTAAGAAACCTATCCAAAAGGGCTATAAAATAGTGAACAAAACCCTAAAAGTCAGTGGCTGAAAATGTTGCACCCTAAACTCTTCAACTCAAAAAGTCTCTTCCTAAATGATGGAGGTGTACTTTAAACCTCAGGGACCTTTTTCCTTCCTCAGTGAGAAACTACTAAGTGAATAAAGTCCAAGGGGTGACTTAGGAAAGAACATAAATCCTTCTTGGCACACATGCAACACTGTCGGGAAATTGGAAAATTTTGAAAAAAAAATTGAAAACTAATAGAATGCAGAAACTGACCTAAAAAGTGAACTGGTGCATTTTTTGGGCAGAAAAGTATGTTATGGGCACATTTATTGGGCCAAAAATGTGTGATATGTTCATGCTTCTATCGCTTAGTCGATCTGATCCAGAATGTGTCGTCTCATGTTTAGCTAGTACCTGTGACTTGCAAAAAGTTGAAGAACCACAACAAAAATGAAGATTTTTCTAGAAAACAAAATAGATCTAAAAATATAAACGAGAGTGCTAAAAATAGATGGAAAAACACTGAATATCTCTAAAACAACAATCGGCAAGTTTCTGAATTACTACACCAATGGAGTCACCACATATTAGTGTAAATATTTCGGAGAAGTGTACCAAAAATGCTTCACTTAAATCATTAGTGACTAATGACCCTAACAACAAAATATGGTTGCTTCTATGCTTCAGATCTGTAATAAAATATTAGAAAACCCTTGAAGAAAATATATGATGCAAACCCAAAACATATAGCAACAGCAAAATAAAAGTGCAATAACCCAATGGAGGAATTAAAATGAATAATAATTTTACTAAAACACCTAGTGAGGAATATTTACAACATGGGTTTGTAGATCCCCCTCTTTGGGATGGGTCCTTTTGATATCCTTGTGCTTCAGCATTCTGTTTCTCTCTCTCAATCTTGTAATGGGCAGAAGAAAAAAATGGCTTGAACTCAAGTGGGAGCTCAAATGTGATAAGACGATAGTGGTGAAGATGAGAATGATCAAGGTAAAGCATGAATGGAAAATATATCTATTTATAACAAAGTATTGAGTCAAATTAGGAATTAGAAAATAATAAAATATTATTGACTAAATCAAAATCTAACCGTTGAGAAAACACTTTTTCTAGTTTTGAGAGGGAAAAGATATTAAACATGCTCAAATATGTTGATTTAGAAATTGGTTGAAGTAATTAACAAATAAAAATGATTTATTAATCACTTTGTGAGAATTAAGAAAGGTGTGAATTTGAAATAATTATTAAATAATGGTTTAACAACTATTCCAAAAGTAAAAATAAGGAATAATAAACAAATGGTGATTTATTTAATTATTCTAAGGTGATTAAGTCAAAGGTGACCAAAAAAAATTATCAAACAATGATTTAATAATTATTTCTAGAGAAAATTAAATAAATAATGATTTATTCAATCATTCTCATGGGGTTTTTTAGATTTTAATGATAAATAATTTAGGAAAAATGGTTTACTAAATTATTTCCATGCTGAAAGTGAATTTACTATGGTAAAATTAATCCTACATTGTGTATTTTGACCAACCTAGGAAGAAATGGCTAGGTGATCATTTTTTGGTGATAACAACAAGAGTATGAAAGAGACAAAATAGCGAGAGAGAGAGATCCAAAACTAAACTGACAAAAGGTTAAATTGATCCTCAAAATCCTTTTTATCATTGAGGCCTCTAATTTCTTCATTTTCCTTCATTTTCTTCCTCATGCAAACCTTTGACCTTTGACCTTCCTTTTCTCCTATTTTCTATTACTTTCATAAATAAATGACAATTAATGCATGATGCCTTTTCAAGGCCTTTGCCAATGCGCTTGCTAATTTCATTAGCCATAATAAACCAAATGAACACCCACCAGTATGTTTTTCCTAAATTCAACTTGGAATACGTGTCCCATGACTTTGGTCTTATTTTTCTTTTATTAACTTTATTACATGAACTTTTCATCCAGAGTTGTTATAGGACCCAATTTGGAAAATTGTGGATTGAAACCTTCCATGAGTAGTTTGAGGCATCAAATTGTGTTTGATGGGGGGAATATTTTCCTGTAAGTGTAGCGCCTTTTTTTCTATTATACACGGAAAACTCTCCGATGGCACAAAAGTCACATCAATCAAAGTCTTTATGCAAAATTTATGCCACTTGGAAGTTGATGACCTTCCTTTTTTGACCACCATAATTCAAGCATTAGAGAAATTTTGAGGTCTAAAATGAGCTTCCTAAGGAATATTATAAAATAATAGTAGAAATAATTAAATAAGATTTGATTATCTCATCAAGTTTTGGAGGGAAAAATAAAAAAACAACTTTTTCAACTTGTACTTCAACTTACTACTTATGATTTTACCCAAATTTCGAGTGGGAGCACTTGTTGGATGTGGAATTTAATTTTTCATCCATGAGTACCCTGTTGAAAATAATACTGAGAGGGGGGGTGAATCAGTATTATCTAGTTCTTTTAACAAATCTTCCTTATTTACACTTTGAATTATTTTTTGCATATCAGTACCATTAAATAATGAGCAAGAAAAACAGACAGTCACATCAAAGAACACCAGATATAAGGTGGAAACCCAATGTGGGTGAAAACCACCTGCTGCAATATGTCTCTATCTTCTGTCAAATTAGAAACTCCTTTTACAATGGTCTTGTACTGGTGCAGTCCTTTACCAGTACGCAGGCTGCAACCTGCAGAGAGCTACAACTCTCTCGTTTTCCAGTCTCTCCTGGAAGGGAGCTACAACCCCCTACTTCTTTTCTTTCAAGGACCACTTTTCATAAATTTTCAAACTGGATCCATAAATATCAAATGATCATCAAGTACCAGTAAGTCACTCAGATAACCAGATCCACAATAACAAAAAACTAAACCCAGAACACCTTTTGTGGCGTCTCCTGTGGCGCCTCCTGCGACGTCTCCTGCGGCGCCTCCTACGGCGTCTCCTGCGGCGCCTCCTGCGGCGTCTCCTGCGGCGCCTCCTACGGCGTCTCCTGCGGCGCCTCCTGTGACGTCTCCTGCGGCGCCTCCTGTGGCGTCTCCTATGGCGCCTCCTGTGGCATCTCCTGCGGCACCTTCTGTGGTGCCTCCTGCAGCGCCTCCTGCAGCGTCTCCTGTGGCACCTTCTGCGGCGTCTCCTGTGGCGCTTCCTGCGGCGTCTCCTGCGGCGCATCCTGTGGCGTCTCCTG
>APFE030027660.1:159335-180820 GCA_000404065.3 Pinus taeda | reverse complement strand
GTATTCTGGTGTACATTCACAGTGTTGGGTGATTTTCCTTTGCTTGAGGTGAAAGAAGGTCTTCTTAGCTGGAGGATGATGCTGGGTCAGAGTTGCTCATGGTTGTAATCCTCTTGCTACTTTTTATCTGAATAAAGCTATTCTTGTTTCCTTCCATATCCTGGTGTAATTGTTTATATATGCTTGTATATGGTTAATGTATATCTGATCCTACATTATTTTTGAATTTAGATCCTTGTTTCTTGCATAGTAGTATGTTGCTGTGATTCTACAGGTCCTTTTTGAAGCTGAGCAGACATAGAGCAAGCAGCAAAACTCTATCAAGAAGGAGAGGGAATCGAGCGCAAGACTCAGGTTGGCCCTCTTGGTTCTCCTCTCATCTATTTTCATAAAAGGAATCAACAGTAGACTTTGATTGTTTGTTTCTAAGATAGCCACACATCTTAGTGGGAATAGCAGCATCCATGTGGACACTATTGCCGTATAACAAGTATGCTCCCATTTGTAACTTGGTTTAGATATTTTTGACCTTCACCTTTTCATGTTGCATATGGGTATCAAGGAGGAGTTACAGAGGATATCACAAAGGAGGATTTAAGAGAAAAAAAATGTTGAGAAAAGTTAGATTGATTTGTAAGTACATGAGACATTGAAGAAGTAATAGGAAAAGTACAAGTTGGGCATTATCAACACATAACACAGAAGTCATTTAAAGTGGGAATGAGAGTATGGTTATAGTTGAACAAGGAGGTTACAAAGTCCTGATAAAAAACTTAAGAATTTAAAATATTGTACATTCAAGATTCTATAAAGGTGAGAGATAATTCCAATAGACTTAGTCTACCCTCATACTTGTTCATTTACTCAATAGTGAATTTGGAATATCTCAAACTCTATGAGCCTTCTATGTTGGGTCAAGAAGCTGAGTAGGTCTTACCTTCCATAGAGGTATTAGCTGCAGATGCCTAAGTAAAGTTGACAAAGGAAATATTTATGTAGAAGAGGTCCCTAGCTACAAGACAATGGTGACATGACCTTTGACAAATTGGGTTGAAAGAACAACTTCCACATACTAAAGCAAATTGTACTCCAAGGAGAAGGAAGAGAAAAAATTTCTGTACCTCATATAGTAAAGCTTTTGGGGATGAAAATCCACACAAAATGAGGAGGTATGATCTAGATTAGATCACTATATAATTTTTCATCCATATTAATGCTTTCAGAGTGGAAAAAATAGAATAATTAGCTTACATGATTAGTTTTATCAGTGGGACATAGTTTCAAGAATTCAGGGTCTCAAACATTATATGGCCATTTTGAGGCCTTAATTGATGTATTTTTTGAGTAAAAATTACTCGCATGTGCCGAACCCCATGATGCTATTTTACACTTTAGAGGACTTTCCAACAATTCAAGAAATATGTTAATCAAGGTTCATATGTAAATTTTGTACTAGCAAAAAGTTTACTTATTGTGATTAACCACCATAATTTGAGAGGATGCCACATTAGCCCTTGTTGCTCATGGAAATGGGGATAGCCACATGAATACTATGAAGAAGACTATAGAAGAGTGGTGAGCACTAGTATTGCAGCAATAATGCTACAACTCCTGGGCTTCCTACTTTACTTTTATCATCTGGGTAGTTCGTAACAAACTTGGAAGCGAAGATGTTGTATGCACAAGTACTAGTTCTTATTGCAGGTTGTCACTTGGTTAGCCAGCGCAAGATCACTAGGATCTCAAGCCATCTTCTATGCATTCCAAAAGAAGATATATATGTGATGAAAGGAAAATGAGAGATTACTCTATTGATGCTATTCTACTTGGAGAAAGGAAGATTGAAATGTAAAGCAAACCAAGGAAATCCTTGTTAACCTCTAATCCTATTTTTACAGAAAGCACTATGGAAATCATGAAAAGAATGCCATTACCTACTCAAGGAAGTAAACAAAATCTAACTAAGCTATTTCTGGAAGTAAATGAACAAAAAGCATCTTTTTGGATTTTTATGTATTTGTAGGTGAATTTGACATGCATGTAATTTATTTGTTTGTGAATGTGGCAGCGAATAGGTGGCGATGCAGGGTGGTTTTGGGATGTGAGAGGATGTAGGATGGTGTGGATGGGTCCTAGGAGGTCTCAGGTGGCCTTCTGGAGGCTTTTCCCACAAACGGCCTTCAAAAGGAAGCCTGTAGGAAAATCTACAGGAGGACACAGGAAATCTACAAGAGGAAAAACAACATTCTACAGGAGGCCTACAGGAGGAGGCCAAAAGTAGTTTTCACTGTTTTGAAGGTACCAGAGTGGGTGGAAAAGGTAGATGAAGGTTGGGATGAGTTTTAAGGTACCTAGGGTCTACCAAGAATCATTAGGAGAGAGAAAGATGATTGGATTTTCTCAAGGAGAGAGAGGAAAGTCTATGGAAAATGCAGAAAACTAAGGCAGAATTGAGGGAAGACTTGGGTGACCTGTAGGGAATGGATCAGATGGTGGATGCAATGGATGATAGGCTAGAGTGCTGCTAGAAGATCTCTACTGAATAAACAACTGACAGTCAACCAATGAAATTAAGCAAGCAAGGAAACAAGTGCATCTAGAAAAACAGAGTTTTTGCATCAAAATAAACTATGATCTATGAAAGGAAATGTTGATAACCATTGCATGAAAGGATAAAATGAAGGAAGACTGTTTCAAATAAGGAAATGAGCATTATGAATAAGTTCTGAAGCAAAGAAAAATAGATTGAACCAATTAGAAAGATGCAAACACTAGAAGTCCTATGAAGGAGGAAAATCTATGTTTTTGGGGCAGCAAGAGGGTCTTGGCCTTAGATCATTGTCCCAAAGGGAGAAAGAGGGGCCAAGGCGCTGCTGCTAGCCTTTTAAATCTTGTCTCTATCACTACCTAACCTGCTATAGAAAACACAAATGGAAGCAAACTATTTAATAATAAAAAACAACCTATTCTTGACCATAAAAGAAATGCATCTAACAACAACCTAATCTACAAACTGAAATGAAACATAAAAATAAAAGAAAAGAGGAGCTTGGCTGCTTGGATCGGGTCCTAACCCAAGATCTTTAGCCCTCTGAGGAAAATTAGTGTTAACTGAAAAAGGATTTCATCTTTATTCTCGAAACAATAAAAAGATTACATGAACTGTCAAGATAATAAGCTCTAAGTTGAGCAGAGTTTACATAAGCAATATTGCAGAAAAAATTCAAAAATTTGACCAACTCCTTAATGAGGCCCTAGGCCTCTCTACTTATACAAATGAAGCTCCCAACAACTTCCTCAAAATCAAGGAGGGTCAACTCCCAAAACTCGAGATAAAAATCAGTTATCTCCCACTTTGCTTGGTTGCCTGCTAATGCATGACTTAGCTACTTGTACTCTGAGTTGAATGAAGGAAAATTTGAAGTGAGGAGTAATAAATGAGGGGGATTCCCTCCTATAAGTCCTCCCCTTTGTCCACTTCTAGTTATTTCTACCATTTGTCCACTGGATCCTTGACTTTGACCACAAAAATCATCAATAATCTGCATTAAACACATATTAGACCTCATGGCATCATAACTAACTCAACTCACTCTATAAGCATAAATATAATCAGAAAATCATGCAATAAGCTAAGAGAATGGTTGATTTGACTAGGTTAGGAGGTAAAATAAGCCCATATAATTACCCATTTATGAGGCTCATCATCAACCCCTACTGAAAGTGTTGCTCATCGTCTGAGCAACTTAGTCCATCTCCTCATATTTGATGGCCCTGCTGGCCTCCATAGCATCCCATGTTTCTGATGTGGTCTCCTCATCCTTGTAATAGAATCCTGCCTTTCTGTCTACCTCTTCCCACTGCTGTTACTCTTCTTCTTTTTTTTCTGCTCTCTAACATTCCTAGTAGCATTGGGGGACTCAATTTGAGGCCAATCCAATTGACCTGTAGCCTATGGAGTGCTTGTACATTGGCACTCTCCTTAATCCCTCTTTCATCCTCATTGGGGAGTGGTAATACCTGATCTATAGACTATGTGGTAAGGTGTTCCATCTCCTCATACAAGCATGCACACAGTCATCCCCAAGTAATATTTTCATGTCCTCAAAATGTGCAACGGCTTGTGCTTGATCACTGATGTATCTAGGGGCAATTTGAAGGTTATAAGAAAGAAGGTTATGTGTGCTGATGAGGGCCATGGGGTATGATGGCTCAACTATAATCATTAAGGGCTCATTTTGCTCCTTTATCATCAAATTTCTTATTTCTGCTGCCCTTAACTCTTCATGGTTCATCCATGGGGCCATAGCCATTAGTTGCAGGTCCCCTAGCCTCACATTGGGGTCCCACACATTCATGTCTATGAGGGCCATGTTGTGCAAATAGAATTATACAATCTTTGGCTTATCTTCTACTGTGCTTTGGTCACACAGGTCCATAAACGGCTTGTAATCTTGGAAAGGCATTGTGCCTCTTTGTGCTAAAGTCTTGATCTGAAATTGCATCCATTGGTCCTTGAGATACAGGACATAGGATTTTGCTGGTGTCCTATATTGCAATGCCTCCATGGACCAGCTGGCCATGCATGCTAGTTGGGTCTCTTTCTCTTGCAGTTGTCTTCTTAGCAATTCATTTTCAGTTTCTAAGTGATTCCTTGTGATTTCTTCTCTATGTCTGACAACACTTAATTATCTGCCCATTCCTCTGAGTTTGTTCTCCATGTGGCCAATATCGTTGACTCCCTTGGATTTGGCTATTTGCATCCACCTATGGGTCCTTATTCTTTCTTTCTCCAACTCAAAGAATAGTGGAATTGCAAATTTTTATGGAACGATTCTCCCCCCCTCAAGAAGATTATAGTAAGAGCCAAGACTAGGTTGGGGGTCAGGTTCTTGTACCTCTATTGCTTCCTCCTTCCCTTGTGGCTATCCTTCTTCCATTTTTTCAAGTTTTTCGGTTTGTTGTAGTTTTGACAGGGTCTCCTGTAGAATAGTCTGTGCCTCATGTAGAACTGTTTTTGAGTCATGTAGTCCTAGTTTTTATTTCCATGTGGGAGACCTAGGAGTCCCCCTTTCATAAGTGATAGGTGCCTTGGAAGGGGATTCTTTTCCTTGGGCAGAGGGTGAATCTTCAATAACAATTTGCACTTTGGAAGAAGGTTGGGGTTTCTCTGTTTTGATCCTTGTGCTCTTCATAGCCCTGAAGTATAATGAGGCCTGTCTCTTCCTCTTTTGTTTTGGCTTAATTGGGGTGCTGAGGGAAGTGAGAGCAGTTGTTGCCTCTCTTTCTATGGTTTCAGGAGACACTTCTGTCTTTTCTGCCCCTTTTTATCCTCCTTTTGTCTTTTTCTCTGTCTCTGTTTGCTCAGTTTCTTCAGCTTTCTCCTCCTCTCTTTTGGTTTCTTCCTTCTTCCCTTCCTATCCCTCTAAATCACTAGTTTCTCTGCCTTCTCCCTCTTGCTGTTATTCCTCCTCACTACTAGTAGGGCTAATATCATAGATTAGGGCCTTGATGTCATCTTCAACAGTCATGTCTTGGAAAATTTCCCATGCTATAGGGATTGTAAATGTATGGAGGGTTTCTTCCACTAAAATTTTGATTAACCCATGGTGAGATAACTGGTCTAGATTTCATAATTTTACTGCTTTTACTTTAGTACTGGAGTCAATGAGGGACTGTAGGAGGAAGTACGAGATGTTTAGTTTTTGAGGGGCTCGAGTGTCCATGCCATACCTTAATTCATGCATGATTATGAAGTGGTAACCATAGACAATGCTATACCTCCCTTCATAGGAAATATACATGATTATCTGATAGCCAACCTCATCCCAAGGCTATGGTATGATAGCCCTTATTATGCCATTCTTATCTTCTACAGGGGTTTCATTATTTTGAAAGAAATTTTTCTTGGCAGCCTGGCCAATTGGTTTTTCATCCTTGCTCCAAGGTAACCCAAGAGGAATGGTAGTGACCCTACTAATGAATTCAAGGGTTATCTCCATGGAGATGCCTCTAAAAGTGATAGTGGCATGTGTTCTGGAGTGAGGGACCAAAGAGTGGGCAAATTCCTGAGCAACTTCCTCATCAAACCCTTAGAATTTATCAAAAAAGTTCATCCAATTGGCTCTTGTGAATATGTCGACTACTTGGGGCTGTGCATGGAGCTTGGAGGAGTTGGTTGGCTCCTTCCTCATGAAACCTCCTGTCATTTTATCTATGCTTCCTTAGAAAACCAACTACGGAAATGGGGAGAACATTTTTTTTTTTTTTAAGAAAAACAGGGAGACAAAGACTGTGTTTTTTTTTAACAATAAGCAACAATTTTTTATGAATTTTCTCCACCCAACAGTTCTATTTTCTCCTCAAAAACTAAACCACCGTTAGCATATTTTGATATTCAATGGAGGTATGCAAAGAACCTACCTCTGCGGCCCGAGAATTGTGCTAAAAACTGTGTTTTTCCTCTCCAAAACAACTTACTGGCCCTCCTGTAGAACACTGCCAGCCCTCTTATAGGATTCCTGTAGGTTCTCCTGTAGAACCTGTAAGTGCTCCTGTAGAAAGCCGAGAGTAGAGATATTAGAGAGATCAACAGAGAATGATGGGTACGAGGCTTGTAGGGGCATGAGTAGGTAGCATGAGTGGAGTTTTTAGGAGAGAATGAAAGATAACGGTGGTGAGAGTGCTTCAGCGAGGAGTACTTGTGGCTGTTCATGGATATTTCCGGTGATGGAGGGTGAGCTGGCCAAGTGTACGTTGGCCCTGTTATCACTCAGGTTGTCCCTAGGCTCCTGTAGGGATACAGCCGAGGTAACCACAAACCAATCTTTGGATTGCAGGTTCTAGCCCACCTGCAATCAGAGAGGGCTCTCTCTTAATGATTCAACTTTGTTGATGATTTTAGGCTAGCTTTTGGCTCGGGGGTTCTTGTTTGTGCTTGGATGGAAGGAAATTGATTTCAGGCAGAGAGGCAATTTATGAAGTGATAAGTTTCAAATCATTGGGCATGGAGTCATGGGTTAGGATTATCAATGTGTCTTTCTGGTCATAAGAGGAATAATGAAGCAGGGTAGCTGCTCATAACGCAATATTCAAACTAAAAGGGTGGATGATATGTAAGGAATGAGAGGCACTTAAGAATCTCTCATTTAACTCAAAAGAGGGAAAGATGATCTGTATCTGGGGACAATGAAGAATCCCTGGATAACTGTCTTGGGTTTAGGAAACATGAGCCAAGTGGAATTCATATTTATGCTTAAACAGAAGAAAACATAAAGAAAAAACAGAAATTGAGCATAGAGTGTATTTAAACAAATTCTAAGCGAATCTTTCTTTCTGCCGTTTAAGAGCGTAATTCATGAATGAAAACAGAGGTAAGAAACACTTATTGAGTTATGAAACAACACGGGAATTCCAAAATCACTCTTCAACCAGTAAACACAATGAACAATCCTTTCTCCAAGGCTCATAAGCAGTCTTTGATTATAGAAACTTGTCAGATATTACAGTGCGAGTCTCTCCCGGAGCAAAATCAGCTAGAAATAGGTTGTTGACAAATCAATCAACCAACCAACCAAGCCATAATACAGTGTTTCAGGGATGTCTTTATAGTGAAAAATATCTCAATTTATTTATTACAATTGACCTAAAATAGGTCTGTAAAAGAGATTTATAAACCTAAACTTGTGCCAAAATTAAGTGCAAGTAAATATCTATTGAAATTGTGTCAGAGGTAGCTGGATCAAAAGGAGTGCAATGTGGCCCTTGGAGCCTCGATGCAGTACTGCTGGAATAACTGTGCTTTGGGATCTGCATTTATGTTCTGGTGCGAGTTAAATGTGCAATAACCATGATTTGAGAGTTTTGAATGGCCTCGCATTCTTTTTTGACTTTGGTGGAAAGTATTTAATTTTCTCCTACTTTGAGCCGCTGTTAAGATCTTCGCTGATACTCTTTGCCGCTACTTCGATGGTGTCCGCCGCTTGTTGATACTCTTTGACATGCTTTTTCCTTGTTGATTTGACCTGATACTCTTTAATCTCTGTCTCTGGTCTCTTCCTCTCTTCAAATAGGTTTAATTTGGAAAAATCGAGCAATTTCGGGCGTTTTCGGTGCAAAACGGGCCAAGGAATCAAAATATTCCCTAAAGATTCCTCAAAACGGCCTATTTCCCGTAGCGATGCGCTATTAGCGCATCGCGCATCAAAAACTGCCTCCGTTTCTCATTCCGGAGCTTCGAAGCACGATTTTTTCTCCTGCGCGAATTTTCGGTTTTCTGGCTGCTAACGTCAGCAGTGTGGTCCTGGGGTATGGATGTGACGTCAGCATGCTGACGTCATCAGGTGACGTGGCAGTATGGCGGGGTGACGTGGCCTGGGCTACGTGGCAAGGTGAGGCGACCTGGAAGGATGAGGTGGCGCTCCTGTTATGTGAGGGGAGGGCGGTTTTCCCTGTGCGTCGGAACGCCTTTGGTACGGAGGTGGTTTCTGTCAGGGGCGGCCCGATGCAATGGGAGGCCGCCACCTGTCCCGGTGTACGACGGGAAAACCGTCGGACATCGGGTGGTAACCTACCACCGTAATAGGGTGCGCGATGCGATCAAGGACCGTTGGATCTGGGGGAGGCGATCCGACGGTGGGCAGGAAAGGGAGTTGCGCGGGGTTTAACAAAGGTGCGCGCACGTTAAATGCTAAATTTTTCGTGTCGCAGTGGGTTTTTAACTTTAGAAAATGGGGGAATTGGTTGTTGGCGTGTTGAAAACTTTATCAAACAAACATTGATAGTTTCCAAAGAAGAATGCGCGGGGGGATTTATTAGCATTGGAAATGGTTTTCTTAGTGTTAGGAAGGGGTCCATACACTTGGGAGTGGAGATTTTTGCAGAGGGAGGGTTGTTACTAAAGTCCAGGTGACTTAGTAATTCCCAGTGAAGTATTTATGGTTATATTTCAACCAGGGGGGGATATTTACATAAGGGGATTGTCTACATAGTTTTAGTATGGGGACATGGAAAATATAAGGAGTTAAATAATAATGTCAGTAGTTAATATGGAGATGACAAGAAAGCACTAAGTTTCAGAAGTCTTAGGCTTGAAAGGGGGAATAGAACCTTATAGATAGAGTGTGGATTTTCTCTGAGTGAAGCAGATCTTCACCCAAGCTAATGATATGAAAATGATGAAATTAAGAGGTATCAAGCAGATCTTGACCTCTTTTTGGGGAAACTAGTTAATGATTTGGGGGAGATGGAGAAAGGAAGTTAGTTATGCCTGTTTTGAGCTTTTTCACATAAAACTGCCTGGTGATTGTGTCCTGAGTAGAGATGACACCCTGAAAGCATGGAACTGATCAGCAATCAAGATTCTGCAACCTCAAAACTACCTACCCAGCCTACTTACCTAACATTTTTTCTTCTTTTGGTTTGGGTGCACTTAGACTTGCAGACCCATCATTTCAATTTTTTCTTTTTTATACTTTCCTATCTACAAACTATCCTTTTTTCTTCCAAGGGCCCAGATTGAATAGTTGGGCTCCTTTGATTCTCTACCTATCTAAGAATCTGCCAAGATTAAGCTGTTTGGACAGATTTAATTCTCTATATTCTAAAAACAGGAAATTGAAACCTAGGGAGACCAAGATTAAGCTATTTGGACCTCCCTTTAGCTGAAAATTGTACAAAACTAGAATAAATTCTCAAAATCTTGGAAAGTAGTTAGATGAACTCTGAGTAGCCTTCTTTGCTTGGTGAGTATTTCGCAAATATGGAGCATTGCAGCATGCAGAGTATGACATATTTGGTCTGTAAAATGTCAATCATGAAATATGAGTAACCTGCTGCAGCAGGAGGCTAACAGTGGCTCCACTTGGGGATGGCTTTTCCTTGTGAGAAGTCAAGAACAATGGGTCAAATTGCCTTGTTTCTTCTGTGATGGTTGTGCTTTGAACTTGCTAACTGTTGGATTGATTTGATCTTTTGGATTGGGAACAACTCTTTCCTTCACTTGTGCTGCTGTTAAACTGTAAAGCACTGCCTGCTTTCTTCTGCGTGCTTTAGCATTCTGGATTCTTACAAAAAACTTAAAACACTGGTATATACAAATATTCTATGTACAAAATAAAACACCGCCTGCTCTTTTCAATCAAAGGGATCATTGTAGTGCTTTAGCATTCGGCCATTGACAGAGCCTTCTTCAGCTGTGCTGCCATCTGGAGATTTGAGAAAATAGGTATTATTGCCTTGCACAGCGCTGATAATGTACGGGCCTTTCCACAGGAAATCGAATTTTGCATGTTTGCCCTTGTCTTCTCTTCGTGAATCCCATCTTAGAACTTTGCTGCCCACCCAGAAATCCTCTGCTTTAGCCTTCTTATCAAACATCTTTTTGAGTTTTTCTTGCAGAAGATGAATGGTTTGATTGATTCTTCTCTGCATGTCATTCGGTTCAGCCTGAATTTCTTGCAACAATTTAATAGTTGGAATACCCAGAGATTAAGGGAACTTGGCTTCCATGCCATATACAAGTTCATAAGGGCTCATCCCAATGGATTTCTTGGTGGAAAGTCTGTCTGCCCACAGAGCATTTGTGAGCTTCCTGTGCTAGTTCTTTTTGTTTTCCTCCAGCAATTTCTTTATGATATTGATGAGGCTTTTGTTGGACGATTCGGCCAAGCCATTACCTTGAGGGTAGTAAGTTGTGGAGTGGCCTAAGGTGATGTGGTATTTATGGCAAAAGTTGATCATTTTTTTGGATTTGAAAGCAGCAGCGTTGTCAGTGATAACGTTCTCAGGGCAACCAAATCTAGAAAGGATATTGCTCTCAAGGAATTGGATAATGGTCGAGTCATTGGCTTGCTTGCATGGGATGGCTTCAATCCACTTAGTGAAATAATCGGTGGCTGTTAAAATCCACTTGTGTTGGCCTAAGGAAGAGGGATGAATTTCTCCAATGAAGTCAAGACCCCATTGTTGAAAAGGTTTCTCGATTGAAATGGGCTTAAGGGGCAAGGGCAGTAGTTTTCTTTTCCCTTCAAAGATTTGGCATTTGTGGCATGAGATAGCGAAATTCTTTACATCTGCAAATAAAGAGGGCCAGTAATAACCAGCCCGTAGGATCTTGTCAACCGTGGACTTCCAATATAAGTCTCCTCCACAGTCCCCTGCATGGAATTCTTTCATGATGATGTTAGTTTCATTTATAGTCAAACAATTAAGCAAAATACCTTCATGATTTTTCCAAAACAAAGCACCATCTATGACACAAAAGTTTGATGATTTCATCCTTAAAAATCTTTTCTTGGTTCTGAACAATCCTGGGGGAGCACACAGGTTTAACAATACAAAGCAAATATCAGCATACCATGGGGATTGCATGAAGGTTTCACTGATTTATGGAGTCGTCAGCTCTGGTTCATTGTCCTGTTGATTAATGTCTAATGCTTGGAAGTTTGTTTCAGACATTAGTTTGGCTAACCCTTGTCCTTTTATGAGCTTGGTGGGCTTTATTTCGATGCTGTACTCAAGGATGCTGGCAATCCACTTGCCTCTTTCGCCTTCTAGTCCCTCTTGAGTTAATATATCCTTTACAACAGCATTAGGGACATAGGCAATCACGTGGGAGTATAGGATCTAAATTCTGGAATCTTTGATGGCTTTGACCAGGGCATAGGCCTGCTTTTTCATAATCTGATATTTCAAGGGTGCATCTCTCAAAGCTCGGCTAAAGAAAGAAATTGGCTTTTCATTGCCCTGATCATCTTTCTGCAGAAGGACAGCCGCTATAGTGTGTTCAGATGCAAAGGAAAAAATGACAAAATCTTTGTCGAATTGAGGGCTAGTGAGGATAGGCGTTTGAGTTAGGGCAGTTTTTATACTCTCAAAAGCCTGCTTAGTTTCAAGAAACCATTTTACCATGGCATCCTTCTTCAACATGTTGCTCAGTAGCCTTATTAGCTCGGCTAAGTTTGGGATAAATCTCCTTAGGAAATTGATCTTTCCAAGGAATGCTTGCAGTTATTTTATGTTTCTTGGATAAGGGATTTGAAGGATAGCTTGAATTCCTTCCGAGTCAATTCTAATCTCATATTTTGATATTATATGCCCTAGAAGCTTGTCTTCCTCAAGGGCAAACAGGGACTTCTTAGGATTCAAGGAAATGCCATATTTCCTGCATGTCATGAAAATTTGCCTTAAGTGCTTAAGGTGCTCTTGGTCAGATTTGGAGAATGGGGTCAGGTCATCAAAGTAAACTACGAGGAAATCATGTATCTCCTTAGCAAATGAAATATCCATTGCCCTTTGAAAGGTAGCACCAGCGTTTTTCAACCCAAAAGGCATTTTAACGTACTTAAATGTTCCCCATGGTGTGGTAAAAGCTGTCTTGTCCTAGTCATCCAGGTGAACAAGTATTTGATTAAATCCTGAAAATCCATCTAGTAACGAAATTCTAGAGGAACCCACTACTCTTTGCAAGATATGGTCCATTTTGGGCAACGGGTAGTGGTATTTTAGGGAGACCTGGTTTAAATTTCTCAAGTCTACACACAGTCTTATCTCTCCTATTTTTTTCCTAGTGAGAACTAAGTTAGACAACCATTCAGAGAATCTGATGGGTGCAATGATACCTGCTTCAAACATTCTCTTTATTTCTTTCTCAATAAGGGGAAGGAGCATGGGGTTGATTCTCCTGAGTTTCTGTTTCAACGGTTTTTGATTTGGTTTCAAGGGAATGGTATGTTGGATCACTGAGGTGTCATAGGACTTCAAGTCCTCATAACTCCAGGCAAATACATCTTGGAATTCTTTGAACAAATCCACATATTTCGATTTTTGATCAGGGGGTAGATTTTTGGACAACTTAATCATTCTGGGATGCTCTGTTGTTCCTATGTTGTGTTCTTCTATGGTAGCATTCAAAGGTTCCATCTTTGGCTTTTTGGGTACATCATTGTCATCAAACATGTCTTCCAATGGAGTAAGGCCGGCAGGTAGAACATTACTCTTCAGATCAATAAACTCATCCTCCGCTTTAGCTGTTTCCTCTAAACATATTTGTTTCAGCTGTTCTATGTTTGTATTGTTGAAAACAGTTAGGTTAAGCATTTGTTTAACTGTTGCAGCTGTTATAATCAGGTGATTTTCTTCTGCAACTGTTGTGAGTCGGCCATAGCGTCCATGTCAATGTTTGTGTTTGAAAATTCGTCCTCCAGAGTTAAGAAACTGTTAATCTGGGCATCATTTTGAAATACCTACCAATCCTTGACAATGTTAGGGGCCGAAGGTCTGTGTTTTATTTCAGCGGTGAAATGGTGATTTGGTTCAAAGGGAAGCTTGCATGTGCTAGCAAAGTTTGCTAGACTATGGGCATGAATATTGTGATCTCGTGCAATTTTGGCAAGCCTGAATTCACTGAAGGCATTGAGTAATTCGGTGGCAGCAGCTCTGTAAGCTTTCATTCTACTATCATTAGCAACAAAGTTACCTTTTATTTGTTGTATAATCAAGTCCAGTCACCTAGGACGGACCCTTTAGTAGCTCCCAGGATTTTGAGCAACTTAAGGCCTAAGAGAAGAGCTTCATACTCTGCCATGTTGTTTATACATCTGAAATTGAGTCTATAGGCATGGCCTTATGCGTGATTATCATGAGTATTGTAAATCCATACTCCAGCCCCTGCTCCTAACTTGTTAGTCGAACCATCAAACTCCAAATACCATGTGATTTCTTGTTTGAGGTTTGTATTGAGAGTTTCAGTTTTTTGGGGATCGGGCAGACTTACAATTTCTGTTTCGGGATGTTCTTCTTGCTGTTTGTTGGTCGCCTTGGCTTTTGAGACAATTTCATGGGTATTGGCAACCGATTCCTCATTGATGTACGTTCCTTGCTCCAAATATAACGGCTTATCATTAGTTGGAGGGATGGTGTTATCATTAAATAAAATAAAAGAATCCATATCGGAATGGATTGAGTAAATTGGAAAATTTTGGGGCTTTTCCTCACTTCTTACCACATACTTCATTAATGTTTCTCTATACAATCTCTTTGGTTTCCTAGAGACAGATATAGTGGCATAAGAGAGGTTGAGTTGAAGGGATCCTTGCAATTTTTCTCCCCACGATCTGGATAGGAGCATGCCATACTTTGTGGGAATGTCAGCAACTACTACGTCCATTAGGATTGTCTTGTTGGGGAATTGGACTAGAGACACACAAAGGTATTTAATCAAGCTTAAACATTTGACTTGACTTGAGTCAAAGGAATACAGATCTTTGTATGGTCTTGTGACATCAAGGTTCAACCTTTCCATTACAGCTTTGGGCATAAGTTTATGTGAGGAACCTGAGTCAAACATGGCATTATGCAATATTTTGTCATGTATGTGCAGACTGACATAAAAAGGTGGAACAGGTCCATGTGTTTATTTTCCGTTAACTTCTGGACCAAACAACAGCTCAGGGGTATCATCTAAAATGTTTACATCATCCCTTACCTCTGGTAATTGAAGTGACCTTTGAATTTGTTGCCTATATACATCATGTTTGGCAAGTTCTGAGAGGGGAATGGATATCTTGAGTTTTCCAATCTCTGCTTCTAAACTGAATGGTTTCTCCAATGAGCTCTTGGTGTTGACAGCAGTCGATTTCTCATTTTCAGGCATACTCTCTATGTTCTCTTTTGGAATGTCAGTATCATGAGGTATGACAGTTTGTGGTATTTCTGTTTTGGGAAGATTTTTAGGAGTGCTATTCAGATTTTCTTTTGGGGAGGAGGGAGGTGGAGGCCAATCAATAGGAGAGTGCGTGTCTGTTATATCCTCCATAGTTACCGGATGCAGGCTTGGGACAAAACTGTTAGCTGGTTGATTTATGGTGATATTCTCTTTGCTTGTGTTGAGTTGTTTGCTATCTTTTGTTCTGTTAGATGGGGGAACATCACTGGTCCTTGATCTTAATTTGTATTGCTTGTGTACCTCGTACACAACAGTATCATAACTTTGTTTAAAATCGAAGGACTCTCCCGACTTGGTGTGAAATTGTTTTGCATCAGGGTATGGTCGGTCTTCTTCCGTAAGAAATATTTGCTGTTCATTTTCTGAATCTATCAAGTTCATATGAGTCCCATCTGTGGGCTCAGTGGATGTAGATGCCTCCACATAGTTTTCTTGAAAAGGCGGCCTAATATCATGGTCGGGACTGGCCCTTCCAGCGTTTGTGTTTTGAGTTTTTCTGAAGTTCGGGTTCCTTATGGCATTGGGCTGTTGACCTTCCCATGAAGTTTTCCTCTCGGACAATTGTCTACTCTGTCTCCTAGCCTATGGATGCCATTGATGATAGCATCTAGCTTCTGATCGAAGGCTGAGGGTTCTTCTTTTAAAAGTGGTTCTTCTCTCAGTTCTAGCTCTGTTTCTTTTAGCAATTAGATTTTTCTTTCCACACTTATTTGCAATATCTTGCATTTCTGCAAGGCTTTGAGGGGCTCTTTCCCTTTAGCTGATATGCCATCTCGGCATCAAAGCCTCCGGGAATTTTGTATAAAGCGAGATCAGGTGGAGGTCTTAAATTTTGTGGTATTGCACTGTAAACATTATTAAACCTTGCACAGTAATCCAAAACTGTTTCCTGAGGTCCTCTTTTGATAGTATCATACTCAGATAGTATGTGTAGGGGATCTTTCTTTTTCTCCCATCTGTTAGTAAATGTCTGATATAAGGCTTTAGGGTTTAAAATGGAATTGGGTGTAAGTGCCCTAAACCAGGTTCTGACATCACCGGTCAAACTTTGGACAAAAATCTTCATCCTTACACTGTCATCATCAATTTCATAACTCTCGAAATAATCATGCATTTTCTTTGTATGCTGTAGGGCAGTGGAGGAGTTTGTGCCATCAAAATAGGTGATATTTGTCTGGTAGTCCTGAGGCATAGCCCCGGGATTAGTAGGCAACTGTAAGGGCGCATATCTAGCCATGATGATGGGGATAAGCGGAAAAGCTAGGGCAGCTGGGATAACGGGAACAACCGGGGTAGAAGGAGTAGTAGTAGTAATAGGAGTATGGGAGGGAGGTGTAGAAGAGATGCTTGGAGAAGGGGGTGAAGAACCAGGGGAACTTGGAGTTGACTGGAATAAAACTTTGACAGGGGTTGGAACACTGCTTGGCTGAACTGTTTCACGACTCGCAGCAGTTGGGTCTTCTTTTTGCTTTTGTTTTCTAATAATCTTAGGAATTAAATTCGGATTTTCAAAAACGGCTGGGCTATTTGGATCAGGATTTGATCGTGTATTACGTGCTTGCTTTTTAGGAGCCAGCTTCTACTATATTTTTTGGGAACTTTTTCTAAAAACACAACAACACAGGTCGGCCGAAGCTTTCAAAGGTCGGTTTCTTCCTCTGTGGGGTTGTAGACTGGTTTAGTGAGATTATCTGAGGAGGTCTCCAATGGAGTCGCCATTATGTTATCACTCAGGTTGTCCCTAGGCTCCTGTAGGGATACGACAGAGGTAACCACAAACCAATCTTTGGACTGCAGGTTCTTGCCTACCTGCAATCAGAGAGGGCTCTCTCTTAATGATTTAACTTTGTTAATGATTTTAGGCTAGCTTTCTGGTTCAGGGGTTTTTGTTTGTGATTGGGTGGAAGGAAAATTCCATCAGGCAGAGAGGAAATTCATGAAGTGATAAGTTTCAAACCATTGGGCGTGGAGTCATGGGTTAGGATTATCAGTGCGTTTTCCTGGTCATAAGAGAAATATGAAGCAAGATAGCTTCTCATAACACAATCTCCAAATCGAAGGATGAATGATATGTAAGGAATGAGAGGAACTTAAGAATCTCTCACTCAGCTTAACAGAGGGAAATATGATCTCTATCTAGGGGAAATGAAGAATCCCTGGATAACAGTCATGCGTGAGAAGGTTAAGGCAAACATGAACCATGCGGAATTCATATTTATGCCTAAACAGAAGAAAACATAAAGAAACAGTACAAATTGAGCATAGAGTGTATTTAAACAAATTATAAGCTAATCTTCTTTTCTGCTATTTAGATGGTAACTTATGAATGGAAAACAGAGGTAAGAAGCACTTATTGAGTTATACAATAGCACGAGAATTCCATAATTACTCTTCAACCGGTAAACACAGTGAACAATCCATTCTCCAAAGCTCATAAGCAGTCTTTGATTATAGAAACTTATCAGGTGTTACAATGCGAGTCTCTCCTGGAGTAAAATTAGCTAGAGATAGCCTCTTCATTAACCAACCCACCACCTAATACAGTATTGAGGGCTGCTTTTATAGTGAAAATATCTCAAACTATTTATTACAATCAACCTAAAACAGGTCTGCAAAAGAGTTTTCTAAACCTAAAATTGTGCCAAAATTAAATGGAGGTAAATATCTATTGAACTGTGTCAGAGGTAGCTGGATCAAAAAGAGTGCAATGTGGCTTTTGGAGGCTCGATGCAGTACTTCTGGAATAACTGTGCTTTGGGATTTGCAGTTCTGTTCTGGTGTGAGTTAAATGTGCAATAACCATGATTTGAGAGTTCTAAGTGGCCTCGCCCTTTTCTTTGACTTTGCTGGAAGGTATTTAATTTTCACCTGCTTTGTGCCGTTGTTAAGATCTTCGCTGATACTCTTTGCCGCTACATTTATGGTCTCCGCCATTTTTTGATACTCTTTGACATGCTTTCGTTCCGAAAATCTGATCTGATACTCTTTAATCTCTGTCTGTGGTCTCTTTTTGTCTTCGAATCGGTTTAATTGGGAAAAATCGGGTAATTTCGGGCTTTTTCGGTGCAAAATGGGCCAAGGAATCAAAAGATTCCCTAAAGATTCCCCAATATCGCTCATTTCCCGTAGCGAAGCGCTAATCGCACATCGAAAACTGTCTCCGTTTCTCATTCCGGAGCTCCGAAGCTCGACTTTTGCGCTTGTGCGAATTTTCGGTTTTCTGGCTGCTGACGTCAGCATGACATCAACTGTACGGCAGATGACGTCAGCCAGGTGACGTGGCAGGGTGACTCATATGTTAATGCGATGCGATAGACTTCTTCTGATGTGATCGCAATATCGCATCTGCGGAGAACGGGAAGGTGTTTATTTTGAAACTGCGATGCTTGCGATTGCCGATCGCCGATATCGCGATATCGCATCGGGCAACAAGGGATGGGGCACACCTATGTGGTAAAAATATTGCGATATGGTGATGCGAGATGGCTCACTAGGATCTGAAGGGTGTTAAGGAAATCGACAAGGGTTTATTGCGATCGGAAGGAGTGAGTATGTGCATTTGAAGAGTGTTTAAGGCCTCAGAAGGGGTCCGTTAACCTAAAAAGGGAGTTTATACTTTGGAAGGAGTCCATTGCATTAGAAGATGGTTTGAAGGGGTGGCATGAGGGTTCTTGCCAAGTTTCAGATAAGCTGAGCAATTCCCGGGGGTACTTATGGTTATTTTTCAACCAGAGGGAGGGGATATTTACATAAGGGATTATTTACATAGTTTTAGTAGGGGGATGGGGAAAATATAGGGAGTTAAATAATAATGTCAGTAGTTAATATGGAGATGGTAAGAAAGCGCTAAGTTTGAGATATCTTAGGCTTTGAAGGGGAGATAGAGCTGTGTAGAGAAAGTATGGATCCTCCTTGAGTGAAGCAGATCTTCACCCAGGCTAAATGACATGGAAAATGATGAAACTAAGAGATGTCAAGCAGATCTTGACCCCTTTTTGGGAAGTTAGTGAATGACTAGGGGAAGAGGAAGAAAGGGAAGTTAGTTATGCCTGATTTGAGCTTCTTCACATGAACTGCCTGATGACTATGACCTGGATGGATGTAACGCTTGAAAAATGTGGAGTTGATCACAAATCAACCTTCAACAACCTCAAACTACCTACCCAGCTTACTTTGCCTAACATTTTTTCTTCTTTTTGGTTCAGGTGCACTTAGACTTGCAGACCCAACATTTCAATTTTTCTTTTTTATGCTTTCCTATCTACAAACTACCCTTATTTCTTCCAAGGGCCTAGATTAAGCAGTTGGGCTCCTTTAATTCTCTACCTATCTAAGAATCTGCCAAGATTAAGTTGTTTGGACAGATTTTCATTCTCTATATTCTAAAACAGGAAATTGAAACCTAGGGAGACCAAGATTAGGCTGTTTGGACCTCCCTTTAACTGAGACTTGTACAAAAATGGAGTAAATCTTCAAAATTAGCCTGCAGAAGATGGACTTTGAGTAGCCTTCTTTCCTTGGTGACTGTTTAGCAAATATGGAACATTGTAGCATGCAAAGTATGAAATATTTGGTCTGTAAAAATGTCAATCATGAAATATGAGTAACCTGCAGTAGCAGGAGGCTAACAGGTTAAAAAAAAAACGGCTCTGAAAATGGCTTTTGGATGAAGAAGTTATGGCTTTTTGAAGAAAAGTTGATGAAGATGCCGACGAAGTGCGAGAATGTGCCGAAATGAATGGTAATGTTAAAAAAAAAAATCCACCCCCTTTCCAAAATTAATCTAATTAGCTCAACAAAAGGAGACTTGAACTCAAAACCTCTACTCTCATAAATTAGCTTTGGACCAAGTGAGCTAAACTAAAAGTTTAGTAATTTTTGGAAAAGAGGAAGGGGTTTTTTTTTTTTTTTTTAACTCACTGAAGCTTTGGGTTGTGTGCTTGCTTGAGAAAGCTCTTTTTCCCTACAAAAAAAAAACACGAAACCCGACACAGACATACAAAAAAAAAAAACCTTGCGGCTTGAAGTGAGCTTTACTCGAAAACTAAATATTTTCCTCAATGTTTCTGATTCTCCGAGATCACACTAAGGCGCAGCGGAAAAGAGCATACGCATGAGAAAAATCCTTCCTCTCTGTTTCTGATTTGCCCAAATCGTACAAAGTCGTAGGGCAAAGAGCATATGCAGAAATGAAAGGTATATATCCAGTAATAAAAAAAAGAAGCTAAATAAACCGAAATAATAAACAGAGAGAAAATAACTAGAAACTGCAGATAAACATTATATACCTCCAGATCTTAAAAATGATGTAGCTAGGGCTACCATAAACCTTTTAGCATGAAACGAAAGGGGTTCTTCACTGGAACAGATGCTCCTAACACAATAGAGCAGTCCTCTCGGCCCGAAAGTTGTCAGAAACAGTAGATCTAGGAAACGACAGTCGTATGTAGTTCTACCGGCTTCAGATTTGGATCACCAACGGACGCGACCCTCAAATAGCTCTGATACCATGTAGGAATTTACAGGGTAAGTTCCTCAGATAGAAAACCAAAGGACACCGCTCACAAACAGATCATAGATCAATACACCAGTATTTTTGACGTGGTTAAAACCCTCAAACAGGGAAACAATCCACGGCCTGAGCCAACGCGACCACTTTAGGCAATTTATTAATAAAAGAATGAAATTTTACATAAGTTTCTCTCATGTACAGTTAACCTACAAATGACCCTCCATGCTCTTTAAATAGAGATCATGGACCAATCGGGTGTTAAGCCACGAATCAAGTGTCAGTAATACCGAGGAGAGATTGAACCGTCGGTTCACTACATATCGTGACCGTTGGATTGTAAGTTACAAAAGTACATAGTAAAGAAACACACTTTACCTAAATTTATAGTAGACCAAGTTATACTTAACTATTTTGTAAGGACTCTTGACACCACATATCTCCACAATGGTATGATATTGTCCACTTTAGGCCTAAGCCCTCATGGATTTGCTTTTGGACTTACCCCAAAAGGCCTCATACCAATGGAGATATTTGTCCATCCTTATATACCCATGATCCTCCCCACTTCTAGTCAATGTGGGACTTTGGTCGTATACCCAACAATCCTCCCCTCGAACAAAGGACCCTCGAGCCTCCCCTCAAATGATTATCCATCCATCCACTCTCTACCAACCAATATTCTCCGCTCCAATGCGTTGGAAGCACATGCCTTACATGGAACACCACCTGCCTCGAGAGCTTGCTCTATCCCAGGTCAACTCCTCTTCACCGTGTTGGGACCAGGACACGTCCATGAAGAATCCGGAGCACACCGCCTACCAAGCTCATCCACGGATCCCATCGTGATATTACCGGGGCCCACCACCTTCATTCGGCATTCTGAGGATTCATCCACTTGGCTAACTTCGGGGCATGGCTCTGATACCACTTGTAAAGAAATTTACCCGAGAACATAAATTAATTACTAAAAATTACTAAGAGAAACAAATATAAAATTAATCAGCAATAACCATAAACACATAAATACACATGTTTATCCGGGAAAACCCCAAATCCGGGGAAAAACCCAATCATAATGAAATTTCATTATCCTTGGCCAAAACCCTGGCCAATCCGGCCAAGTGAGCCTTCACCACTCACATCCAGGCCATTGCATTACAATGAAGTCCTTCCAACCTTTTATAGGCTCCATTACATATAATACCACGGGCAGAATACCATGGGTGCACAATACCATGTGCCCCAAAA